>JAXLNO010005344.1:42500-48092 GCA_038087875.1 Malacoraja senta | reverse complement strand
TTCGAGCTAGCACCGCCATTCAATGTGATCATGGCTGTTCATCCCCAATCAAACCCGCTAGAATTTAGAAGATTGAGGAGGGATCTTTGAGAAACTTACAAGATTCTTAAGGGGTTGGACAGGCTAGATGCAGGAAGATTATTACCGAAGTTGGGGAAGTCCAGAACAAGGGGTCACAGTTTAAGGATCAGGGGGAAGTCTTTTAGGACCGAGATGAGAAAATAATTTTTCACACAGAGAGTGGTGAATCTGTGGAATTCTCTGCCACAGAAGGTAGTTGAGGCCAGTTCATTGGCTATATTTAAGAGGGAGTTAGATGTGGCCCTTGTGGCTAAAGGGATCAGGGGGTATGGAGAGAAGGCAGGTACAGGATACTGAGTTGGATGATCAGCCATGATCATATTGAATGGCGGTGCAGGCCCGAAGGGCCGAATGGCCTACTCCTGCACCTATTTTCTATGTTTCTATGGTGCTATGCCAAGACAATACATCTCTATGTTAATACATTGTTTCAATGATTAGTATAAATCAAGCTTCTAAGATTTGCATAACTTTATTTTGCTGGGAAAATTCTCTTTTAAATTTGACTGATCTCTGTTTTTCAGCAAATTTAAAAGCAACGGTGTGCCAGCAGGCTGGAGGAGCGGGCAAAGGCCTTGCCACAGAGCGGGTAGGTGAAGGGGTGCTGGCCGGTGTGGACTCGCCGGTGCTCCAGCAGGTGGTCAAGGCGGGTGAAGCCCTTTCCACAGGACGGGCAGGGAAGGGATGCTCACCGCTGTGGGTTCGCCGGTGCTGCCACAGGCTGGACATGCGGGTGAAACCCTTGCCACACTCAGCGCACACAAAGGGTCTCTATCCGGTGTGTAACCGCTGGTGCTCCCGTAGCCCCCGTGCTCTCTTGTCACAGTGGGAGCAGTTGTTCGCCGGCGTGGGTCCGCCGGTGCTGCCGCAACCCCCGAGAGCTGTCAAACTCCTCACCGCAGTACGGGCAGTCGTAGGGCTGGCCACTTTTGTGCACGCGCTGGTGAGACAGGGGGTGGGAGGCCATGGTAAGGCGCTCTCCACACACCGGGCTGTGGACGGGACAGTCGCCGGCATGCACCTGCTGGTGGGACAGCAGATAGGTGGAGCGGGTGAAGCCCTTGCCGCACTGGGTACAGGTGTAGGGTCGCTCACCAGTGTGGGTGCGCTGGTGCTTCAGCAGGTGACCGGACTGGGTGAAGCCCTTGCCGCACTGGGTACAGGTGTAGGGGCGCTCGCTGGTGTGGGTGCGCTGGTGGGACAGCAGATTGCCAGAGTGGGTGAAGCCCTTGCCGCACAGGGCGCAGGTGTAGGGGCGCTCGCCGGTGTGGGTGCGCTGGTGGGACAGCAGATTGCTGGAGTGGGTGAAGCCCTTGCCGCACTGGACGCAGCTGTAGGGGCGCTCGCCGGTGTGGGTGCGCTGGTGCACTTGCAGGGTGCTGGAGCGGGTGAAGCCTTTGGCACACTGGGCGCAGGTGAAGGGGCGCTCACCGGTGTGTGTGCGCTGGTGGGACAGCAGGTGACCGGACTGGGTGAAGCCCTTGCCGCATTCGCTGCAGGTGAAGGGTCGTTCCCCGGTGTGCAGGCGCCTATGCACCTTCAGTTCCGGCGACGACTTGAAGCCCTTGCCGCAGTCGCTGCAGGTGTAGCGGCGGTCGCTGGTGTGGGTGCGTTGGTGCACCAGCAGGATGCAGGACTGGATGAAGCCCTTGCCGCAGTCGCTGCAGGTGTAGGGGCACTCGCCGGTGTGGGTTTGCTGATGGGACAGCAGCTTGCTGGAGGAGGTGAAGCTCTTGCCGCACTGGGTGCACATGTAGGGGCGCTCGCCAGTGTGGGAGCGCTGGTGGGACTGCAGGCTGCTGCAGTGAGTGAAGCTCTTGCCGCAGTCGCTGCAGGTGTAGGGTCGTTCCCCGGTGTGCAGGCGCCTGTGCACCTTCAGTTCCGGCGACGACATGAAGCTCTTGCCGCACTCCGAGCAGTCGAAGGGGCGTTCTCCCGTGTGAACCCGCCGGAGGATCTCCAGCTTGCTCGGCTTCTGCCAGGCCTTGCCACACACGTCGCACTCATAACGCTTCTCCTTGTTGTGCCCCCTCATGTGGTCCTCCATCGAAGCTCAGCCCCTCGAAGCTCAGCCCACACACCGAGCAGATGGGGGGGGGGCGGCTCACCGGCACCCTGGCCGCCCTCAATGGCCGCTCACGTCTCTCCGTCCACAGCAACGGCTCCTAAACCCTGCATAAGGGGAACACAGTGGGTCAACAAGCTGGCAAACAGGACATTACTAGCACATATTGGGTGCGTTTATGGCGGAGGAAACCGTTATATAATTCTGTGCGGTACAGTGGCGCAGCGGTATAGTTGCTGCCTCACCGCCAGAGACCCAGGTACGATCCTGACTACGGGTGCTGTCTGTGCGGAGTTTGTACGTTCTCCCCTTGACCTGCGTGGGTTTTTACTCCGGGTGCTCCGGTTTTCTCGAACATTTCAAAGACGTTCATGGTTGTAGGTTAATCGGCCTCCGCAAAATTGTTAAATTGTCCCTATTGTGCGTAGGATATTGCTAGTGTACGGGGTGATCGCTGGTCGGCGCTGAGTCCATGGGCCGAAAGACCTGTTTCCGCGCTGCATCTCTAAACTAAACTAAACCAGAGAAGGGTCTCGACCCAAAATGTCACCCATTCCTTCTCTCCACAGATGCTGCCTGACCAGCTGAGTTACTCCAGCACTCTCTCTCTGTCTCTATCTGTCTGTCTCTCTCTTTTTCTGTCTCTCTCTCTCTTTCTCTCTGTCTGTATCTCCCTCTCTCTCTCTCTCGTCTCTCTCTCTGTAACTGTCTCTTTCTCCCTCTCTCTATCTCACTGTCTCTCTCTCTCTCTCTGTCTCTCTCTCTCTGTCTCTCTCTCTCTATCTGTCTCTCTCTCTATCTGTCTCTCTCACTGTCTCTCTGTCTCCCTCCCTCTCTCCCTGTCTCTCTCCGTCTCTCTGTCTCTCTCTCTCTCTCTCTCTGTCTCTCTCTGTTTCTCTCTCTCTCTCTCTCTCTCTCTCTCTCTCTCTGTCTCTGTCTCTCTCTATCTCTCTCTGACACTCCCTCACTCTCCCTCTCTCTGCATCTGTCTCTCTCTCTCTAACTATCTGTGTCTCTCTATCTGTCTCTTTCCCCTCTCTCTGTCTCTCCCTATGTGTCTCTCTGTTTCTCTGTCTCTGTCTCTCTGTGTCTCTCTCTCACTCTATGTCTCTCCCTCTGTCTCTCTCTCTCTGTCTCTCTGTGTCTCCCTGTCTCTGTCTTTCCTCTCTCTCTCTCTCTCTCTCTCTCTCTCTCTCTCTCTCTCTCTCTCTCTCTCTCTCTCTCTCTCTCTCTCTCTCTCTCTCTCTCTCTCCCTGTCTCCCTCTCTGTCACTCTCTGTCTCTCACTCTCTGTCTCTCTCAATTTTCAATTTCAATTAAAAAACTTTATCGGCATGATAAAAAATACATTCTTATATTGCCAAAGTATAAAACATGACATACATATTTAAAATGCATAAGTATAAATACAAGTATAGTGCATGGATAGATATGTCCCTGTACATAAACTCGCAATAGGACTATAGCCCTTTATTGATTGCTACACGTTCTTGCTGCTGTAAGCAGTACAATAGAATAGCAAGTTTTGCAATTCAATATTAATTTCTTAGTGTCAGTTAATGTCAATTAGTGGGTGCGTACATATGTGCATATTGGTCATTCGCCGTCGCTCAGGTTATGGCATGCTGTTACGTATTGTGCACCAAGGTGTGCTGTATTTCCTTTACCAAGTATTATTCTTAGTTTTGATGTGTCATCCAGTTCATTAAAATCAGGGGTTGCCAGACTGAGTTTGTCAACGTATGTTTTCCTTGTTTTGTCAATTTTTTTTGCATTTTAGGAAGAAGTGCACCTCTGTTTCAACCTCATCTGTCAAACAGTGGCCGCATATTATGCTTTCTCTTGGTTGCCAGAATCTCTTCTGTCTTCCTTTTTCAACTGCCAAATAGTGGTCACTTAGCCTGTATTTGTTGAGGGTCTGTCTCTGCTTTATGTCTCTAACAGTTGAGAGATGGTCTGCCAATTTATAATATCTTTTTAGGGCACGGTAACATTCTAATCTGCTTTGGCTTTTGGCTTCTTTATCCCAATGTTCCAAATATGTTTCTTTACATTGTTTGATAATTTGGTTCACTCTAACTGGTGATTGGGGATCAGTATTGATCTGAGGGCTGGTCAGTATTTAACTGGATAGGGTTTAACTGAATAGGGGTAGTTAGTCTCAGTAGCAACGGACACAGGGAACCCTTTTCTGGGCTCCCCTCTTGAGTTTTAAGGGCTTTAAGCTGGAGGGTACCTGGGTGACTAGATTTAAGGTGATTTCAAAAATTTAGTGCTCTTTTCTGGATATTTATTATCAGTGGGTATCTGCCTAATTCCACCCTACATGCGTTTGTTGATGTTTCCTTTGGAAGCGGAGGATGTTCCGACAAAATTCCGCATGCAGGGCCTCTGTTGTATGTTTTCCCATTTACTATAACTATGGTGACTAAGCGGACCCCATACTTCACCACGATAAGGCGCAATGGGCTGGATTACACTGCCAAATATTTGAAGCTAGATTTTAATTGGAATTTGGATGTTGTAGAATCTTCTTTTTATTGTATACAGAGCTCTTCGAGCTTTCTCTTTTAGTGCATTCACTGCCATGTTGAAGCTCCCTGATGCTGTAACAGTTAGACCAAGGTAAGTATAGCTCATAGTGTTGAAAGAGTTAGTTATTAATTGATTGTTGTCATATTTAAACTTTCCTGTTGTAAAGAGCCAATTGTAATGCATGATGGGATTTGGACAACTCCTATCATGCCAGGTTTTTTCCCTTTAAGTTGAAAAGTTCACAGATCTCTTGCAAGCTTTTTTATGTAAGTTGAATAGTTCGCCGCTCTTTTACAAGTTTTTTAGATAAGTTGAAGAGGTTAATCAGATAAGAAGGGGCCCAGAGGATTCCATTGGGGTAACTGGCTTTTGGCAAAGAGTGAAAAACAACTCCATATTTGGAGGTGGATGATGGTTTTTGTGTCAGTACATCATGCAATTGGTTTATATCGGTACGTATATAAGCTTCGGTGTTCTGGTATTTCTTGTGTGTGCTGCTGGAGATTCAGACGTGAGAACCTGTTGCCTCTGGGTCTCTCAGTTCACACCCGTCAGACGTTAAATTAAAGCTTTGTATGGTCTTAAGAATTTGTACTTTGTCTATCTTTTAAGTGAACTTTTTCATTGGCGTAGTCGCGCAGGTCTCGCTGGGACACCATCAACAGCTGAATGAGCTCGAGGTTGCTGATGTTACCGGGTTTGGCAAGGGAGAAAACTGAGCTCTAATCGGTCCGTTGCAACCGACCCCTCGACATTCCCGGGAACATAGGAGATCCTTCATCAGACGTTGCGTTGGTTCCCTGCCGAGGTTCTTAGAGATAGACAAAGGTAAGACCAATTGTGAATTGTGTATGTATTTTTACGTATGAATTTTGTGTATGTATTTTAAGAAAGAATTGGTTTTTTTGTTTT
>JAXLNO010005344.1:0-40000 GCA_038087875.1 Malacoraja senta | reverse complement strand
CTGGGTGGAAAAGTTTCTCCTCATCTCAGTCCCAAATGGCCACAGATTCACAACTCTCTGGGTGGAAAAGTTTCTCCTCGTCTCCGTTCTAAATGGCTTACTCCTTATTCTTAAACTGTGTGTGGCCCCTGGTGCTGGAGTACCCCAACATCGGGAACATGTTTCCTGCCTCTAGCGTGTCCAAACGCTTAATAATCTTATATGTTTCAATAAGAATCCCTCTCATCCTTCTAAACTCCAGAGTGTACAAGCCCAGCCGCTCCATTCTCTCAGCATATGACAGTCCCGCCATCCCGGGAATTAACCTGGTGAACCTACGCTGGGCTCCCTCAATAGCAAGAATGTACTTTCTCAAATTACGGGACCAAAACAGCACACAATAACCATATAACCATATAACAATTACAGCATGGAAACAGGCCATCTCGGCCCTTCAAGTCCATGCCGAACACTTTTTTCTCCCCTAGTCCCATCTACCTGCACTCAGACCATAACCCTCCATTCCTTTCTCGTCCATATACCCATCCACTCTATTTTTAAATGATAAAATCGAATCTGCCTCCACCACTTCCACTGGAAGCTCATTCCACACAGCTACCACTCTCTGAGTAAAGAAGTTCCCGCTAATGTTACCCCTAAACTTCTGTCCCCTAATTCTCAAGTCATGTCCTCTTGTTTGAATCTTCCCTACTCTCAATTTGGAAAAGCTTATCCACGTCAACTCTGTCTATCCCTCTCATCATTTTAAAGACCTCTATCAAGTCCACCCTTAACCTTCTGCGCTCCAAAAATAAAGACCTAAACTTGTTCAGCCTTTCTCTGTAATTTAGTTGCTGAAACCCAGGCAACATTCTAGTAAATCTCCTCTGTACTCTCTCTATTTTGTTGACATCCTTCCTATAATTAGACGACCAAAATTGTACTCCATACTCCAGAATTGGCCTCACCAATGCCTTGCACAATTTTAACATTACGTCCCAACTTCTATACTCAATGCTCTGAGTTATAAAGGCCAGCATACCAAAAGCTTTCTTTACCACCCTATCTACATGGGATTCCACCTTCAGGGAACTATGCACTGTTATTCCTAGATCCCTCTGTTCAACTGCATTCCTCAATTCGCTACCATTTACCATGTACGTCCTATTTTGATTTATCCTGCCAAGATGTAGCACCTCACATTTATCAGCATTAAACTCCGTCTGCCATCTTTCAGCCCACTCTTCCAAATGGCCTAAATCTCTCTGTAGACTTTGAAAATCTACTTCATTATCCACAACACCACCTATCTTAGTATCATCTGCATACTTACTAATCCAATTTTCCACACCATCATCCAGATCATTGATGTACATGACAAACAACAGTGGACCCAACACAGACCCCTGAGGCACCCCACTAGTCACCGGCCTCCAACCTGACAAACAGCCATCCACCATTACTCTCTGGCATCTCCCATTCAGCCACTGTTGAATCCATCTTGCTACTCCACCATTAATACCCAACAATTGAATCTTCTTAACCAACCTTCCATGAGGAACCTAGTCAAAGGCCTTACTGAAGTCCATACAGACAACATCCACTGCTTTACCCTCATCAATTTCCATAGTAACCTCTTCGAAAAATTCAAGAAGATTAGTCAAACATGACCTTCCAGGCACAAATCCATGTTGACTGTTCTTAATCAGACCCTGTTTATCCAGATGCTTATATATATTATCCCTAAGTATCCTTTCCATTAATTTGCCCACCACTGACGTCAAACTAACATGTCTATCATTGCTAGGTTTACTCTTAGAACCCTTTTTAAACAATGGAACAATATGCGCAGTACGCCAATCCTCCGGCACTATTCCCGTTTCTAATGACATTTGAAATATTTCTGTCATAGCCCCTACTATTTCTACACTAACTTCCCTCAATGTCCTAGGGAATATCCTGTCAGGACCTGGAGACTTATCCGTTTTCATATTTTTCAAAAGTGTCCACACTTCCTCTTCTTTGAATCTCATAGTTTCCTTTGCTACTCTGCTCGTTTCCCTTTCCTCACATAATTCAATATCCTTCTCCTTGGTGAATACCGAAGAAAATAAATTGTTCAATATCTCCCCCATCCCTTTTGGCTCTGCAGATAGCTGTCCACCCTGACTCTCTAATGGACCAATATTATTCCTTGTTATCCTTTTGTTATTAATATAGCTGTAGAAACCCTTTGGGTTTACTTTCACCTTACTTGCCAAAGCAACCTCATATCTACTTTTAGCTTTTCTAATTTCTTTCTTAATATTCTTTTTACATTCTTTACACTCATGCAGCACCTCATTTACTCCATGCCGCCTATCATTATTGTAGATCTCTCTCTTTTTCCGAACCAAGTGTCCAATTTCCCTTGAAAACCATGGCTCTTTCCAATTTTTACTATTTCCTTTCAACCGAACAGGGACATAAAGATTCTGTACTCTTAAAATGTCACCTTTAAATGTCCTCCATTTCTCTTCTACATCCTTCCCATAAAACAACATGTCCCAATTCACTCCTTTTAAATCCTTTCGCATCTCCTCAAAGTTAGCCTTTCTCCAGTCAAAAATCTCAACTTAGGTCCAGTGCTGACCCTCTCCATAATTATATTGAAACTAATGGTATTGTGATCACTGGACCCAAAGTGCTCCCCAACGCATACCTCCGCCACCTGCCCTGTCTCATTTCCTAACAGAAGGTCCAGCACTGCCCCTTCTCTTGTAGGTACCTCTATGTATTGCTGCAAAAAACTATCCTGCACACATTTTACAAACTCCAAACCATCCAGCCCTTTTACAGAATGTGTTTCCCAGTCTATGTGTGGAAAATTGAAATCTCCCACAATCACTACCTTGTGCTTACTACTAATATCTGCTATCTCCTTACATATTTGTTCTTCCAATTCTCGCTCTCCATTAAGCAGTCTATAATACACCCCTATAAGTGTTGCTACCCCTTTCCCATTTCTCAGTTCCACCCAAATAGCCTCCCTAGACGAGCCCTCTAATCTATCCTGCCAAAACACTGCTGTAATATCTTCCTTGACAAGCAATGCAACACCCCCACCTCTTGCCCCTCCAACTCTATCACACCTAAAGCAACGAAATCCTGGAATATTTACTTTCCACTCACAGCCCTCCTGCAACCATGTTTCACTGATCGCCACAACATCATACTTCCAGGTGTCAATCCAGGCTCTAAGCTCATCCACCTTCCTTACAATGCTCCTAGCATTTAAATATACACATTTAAGAAACCCACCACCACTTATTCTCTGTTTATTATCTTTTTTCTTCTTTCTCCCTACATTTTGGGTCCGAGTGCTTCCCTTCTCTGCCTCCTGCCTCACACCCTGACTACTAGCTTTCCGTATTCGAGTCCCTCCCCCCAACCGTTCTAGTTTAAAGTCTCCCCAGTTGCCTTTGCAAATCTCCCCGCCAGGATATTGTTCCCCCTCGGATTCAAGTGCAACCCGTCCTTTTTGTACAGGTCACACCTCCCCAAAACAGGTCCCAATGATCTAGCAACTTGAATCCCTGCCCACTGCACCAGTCCCTCAGCCACGCATTTATCCTCCACCTCATTCCATTCTTACTCTCACTGTCTCGTGGCACAGGTAATAATCCTGAGATTGCTATATTTTTGGTCCTTCTCCTTAACTCTCCTCCCAACTCCCTAAATTCTCCTTTCAGGACCTCTTCTCTCTTTCTACCTATGTCATTGATACCTATATGTACCACGACCTCAGGCTCCTCTCCCTCCCATTTCAGGATATCTTGGACGCGTTCAGACACATCCCTGACCCTGGCACCAGGGAGGCAAACTACCATCCGGGTCTCCTGACTGCGTCCACAGAATCGCCTATCTGACCCCCTAACTATAGAGTCCCCTATTACTATTGCCCTCCTCTTCTTTTCCCTACCCTTCTGAGCAACAGGGCCGGTCTCTGTACCGGAGGCCCGGCCGCTGTCGCTAACTGAAGGAAGGCTGTGCCCCCCAACCGTACTCAAAATGAGTACTTATTTTCAAGGTGTACAGCCACCGGGGTACTCACTAGTCCCTGCCTCTGCCCCTTGCCCTTCCTAACAGTGACCCACTTGCCTGCCTCCCGTGGTCTTGGAGTGGCCACCTCCCTATAACTTATTTCTATGACCTCCTCACTCTCCCTGATGAGACAGAGGTCATCGAGCTGCTGCTCCAGGTTCCTAACACGGTCCCTTAGGAGCCCCATCTGGACACACCTGGCGCAGATGTGGACGTCTGGAGTGGTATCAGACTCCATGACCTCCCACATCTGACATCCAGAACAGTAAACTGCCCTGGCCCTCATTCTCCCCCCCCCCCTTACCCTGGATACAATACAAAGCCTTACCCTGGATACAATACAAAGCCTTACCCTGGTTACAATACAAAGCCTTACCCTGGATACAATACAAAGCCTTACCCTTGATACAATACAAAGCCTTACCCTGGATACAATACAAAGCCTTACCCTGGATACAATACAAAGCCTTACGCTGGATACAATACAAAGCCTTACCCTGGGTACAAGCCAATCAGCGGCTTCCCCTAGTCCGTTTCCACTAATTAGTGGCTTCGTCAAGCCGACTTAATTTGAAGTGTGAACTGCGGATGGAATACTCCAGGTGTGGTCTCACCAGGGCCCTGTACAACCGCAGAAGGACCTCTTTGCTCCTATACTCAACTCCTCTTGGTATGAAGGCCAACAGGCCAAAACTGCACACAATACTCCAGGTGTGGTCTCATTAGGGATGGAGGGAGAGGGAGAGAGAGGGGAAGAGAGGGAGGGGAGAGGGGGGAGCGAGGGGGAGAGAGAGAGGGGGGAGAGAGGGGGAGAGAGAGAGAGGGAGAAAGAGAGAGAGGGAGAGAGAGAGAGGGAGAGGAAGAGGGGGAGAGAGAGAGGCAGAGAGGGGGAGAGAGCGGGGAGAGAGGGAGGGGGAGAGAGACGCAGAGAGGGGGAGGGAGAGAGGGAGGGAGAGGGTGAGAGAGAGGGGGAGAGAGAGGGGGAGAGGGGGAATGAGGGGGGTAGAGAGAGGGGGTGAGAGAGGGGGAGAGAGAGAGGGGGAGAGAGAAGGCGAGATAGGTCAGCCATGGTTGCAAGGCGGAGTGGCCTCGGTATGTTGGCGATATGCAGAGAACTGCCCTGTGACTACAAATTCAGAAAGGTCCAATGCAGACAATGCCAAGTGTGGGCTAGCAGCAGAGAAATGGGCCGAAGGACCTTTTCCGGACGCTCCCGGCTCCCCGCATCCACCCCGTTGTCCCGCATGGTCGACTTGGTGACTTTGGCGGAGTTTTTGGGGCAAATGGTTTGGAAATCAGACAGAACCCGGCCTGCAGGGCCACATTAAGTGTGGATATAGTGTGAGTTATAACGTGTGGGGGACCGCCTGACAGCCCCTGTGCATGCTCCCCCTACTGCATTATAGGGAATGCATGCATCACTGGCTGCATTGCTGCCTCACCCGCTGCATGGCAGCGCTTTTTATCTTTACCTGCTCTTCACAGCTGCATTCCCGAGGCGCTTCCCGGCGGGAGGGGACGCTTTAGGGCGGCGCACCGGCGCTGGCAAAGCGGGACGGCGGGTCTCAGGCGTCCGGGTGGAGGGCGAAACGCCGAATGTAAGTTCCGGGGTGGTTTTGTTGTTGTTTTTTTTGGTGCATTGAGGGTGGGATGGAGAGGAAAAAGGAGGGAGGGGGGAAGGAGGGGGGGGAGGGAGAGAATGAGTGTGAGAGAAAGTTTGGGAGAGTTTTTGAGAAACTTTTGAGAAAATTTTGAGAACGTTTTGAGAACGTTTTGAAGGGAGAGAGGGAGAGAGGGAAGAGAGGGAGAGAGAGAGGGAGAGAGGGAATGAGTGAGTGAAAGTTTGGGAGACTTTTGAAAAGTTTTGAGAAAGTTTTGAGAACGTTTTGAGAACGTTTTGAAGGGAGTGAGGGAGAGAGGAAGAGAGGGACGAGTGAGAGAGGGAGAGAAAATTATTCACCTCTCCCTCCCTCTCTGGTCATCACGATGGCGCAGCGGTAGAGTTGCCGCCTCAGGGCGCCAGAGACCCCGGTTCCATCCCGACCACGGGCGCTGTCTGTACTGAGTTTGCACGTTCTCTCCCCTTGACCTGCGTGGGTTTTCTCCGGGCGCTCCGGTTTCCTCCCACCAGCGTCGGATTTACATGTGAGCCAGACAAGCTTAAGTTTAGGGCCTCGAGATCTAGGGGGGCCCCGGCCCGCTCCACCAAGGTGTATAAACGTTTTGACATAGTGGCGTTGTCACAAACCGTACCATCGGTGGGGTTGTGCTTGCGATTCCGGAGGCTTTGGTGTTGTGGGGGGGTGGGGGATTAAAATGCAGGTGAGATTTATATTTGTTGTGGAGAGGACACAGAAACATAGACAATAGGTGCAGGAGTAGGCCATTCGGCCCTTTGAGCCTGCACCGCCATTCAATATGATCATGGCTGACCATCCAACTCAGTATCCTGTACCTGACTTCTCTCCATACCCCCTGATCCCTTTTGCCACAAGGGCCACATCTAACTACCTCTTAAATATAGCCAATGAACTGGCCTCAACTACCTTCTGTGGCAGAGAATTCCACAGATTCACCGTGTGAATTTTTTTTTCTCATCTCGGTCCTAAAAGACTTTCCCCTTATCCTTAAACTGTGACCCCATTGTTCTGGACTTCCCCAACATCGGGAACAATCTTCCTGCATCTAGCCTGTCCAACCCTTTAAGAATTTTGTACGTTTCTATAAGATCCCCCTCAATCTTCTAAATTCTAGCGAGTACAAGCCGAGTCTATCCAGTCTTTCTTCATATGAAAGTCCTGACATCCCAGGAATCAGTCTGGTGAACCTTCTCTGTACTCCCTCTGTGGCAAGAATGTCTTTCCTCAGATTAGGAGAGCAAATCTGTACGCAATACTCCAGGTGTGGTCTCACCAAGACCCCGTACAACTGCAGTAGAACCTCCCTGCTCCTATATTCAAATCCGTTTGCTATAATAATAATAATAATAATAATCATTTTATTTACTGGCGCCTTTCTAAAACCCAAGGACACCTTACAATGCATAGAATCACAAAAAAAATACAAAAAAAAAATAATCGGAATAAATTAAATATAAAAACACCACAGTACACAAATCAAGGACAGAATTCAATTTCAAAATCACCAAAAGAAAATAACATACCATTCGCTTTCTTCACTGCCTGCTGCACCTGCATGCCTACTTTCAATGACTGGTGTACCATGACACCTAGGTCCGTTGCATCTCCCCTTTTCCTAATCGGCCACCATCGCCTCAGTCCACTCACCTGCATTCCTCCGGCCCCAAACCCCATTCCTGCCGTGTGTTCACCATCCCCCCCGACCTCCCCCTCTCAGATACCGATCGGTCTGTCCTCAGCAGAGGCCTCACCTTTGTCCCCCTCCGTCCCCGCCTCAATGAGTTCCGCGCCCACTGTGATTTGGAGCACTTCTTCCGTCGCCTCCGCCTCACAGCATTCTTCCATAGGAAGGAGTCCTCGCCCCCATTGATGATCCCTTTTACAGTCTCCAACTGACCCCATCCTCTTGGACACCCCCCCCCCCTCGTGCCATTGGGATAGTCGAGGATGGAGTTGAAGGGAAGAGGGTAAAGGGAGGGTTAATCACCCCCAGAATTAACGGGAAAGGAAGCTCACAAAGGGATAGGAGAGTATGGCCAAGTGTAATAGGGATCGATGTGAAAGGTGAGATGCGTAAGGAATTAAAAGCATTGTATTTGAATGCGCGAAGTATAAGAAGTAAAGTAGATGAGCTTGAGGCTCAGTTTGAGGTTGGTAGATATGACATTGTGGAGATTACTGAGACGGGGCTGCAGGAACGGGCCTGGGAACTTAATATTCAGGGTTATACATCCTATAGAAAGGACAGGCAGGTGGGCAGAGGAGGTGGGGTAGCTCTGTTGGTGAAGGATGGAATTAAGTCCCTTGCGAGGGAAGACATAGGGACTGACGAGGTAGAGTCACTGTGGATTGAGTTGAGGAATTGTAAAGGGAAGAATACACTAATTGGTGTTATCTACAGACCCCCAAAAAGTAGCCGGATGTAGGGTGTAATTTGCAGCAGGAGTTAAAACTGGCATGTAACAAAGGTAATGCCACTGTGGTGATGGGGGATTTCAATATGCAGGTAGACTGGGAAAATCAGGTTGGTTCAGGACCCCAAGAAAGAGAGTTTGTAGAATGCCTCCAAGATGGATTCCTAGAGCAGCTTGTAATGGAGCCGACCAAAGAAAAGACAATTCTGAATTTAGTGTTGTCCAATGAACCAGATATGATAAGAGAACTCGAGGTAAAGGAACTGCTTGTCGGTAGTGATCATAATATGATTAGTTTTAATCTGCAATTTGAGAAGGAGAATGTTAAATCGGAAGTGTCAGTGATGCAGTTGAACAAAGGGGACTATGAAGGCATGAGAGGGGAGCTGGCCAAGGTAGACTGGAAAGGGATCCTGGCAGGAATGATGGTGGAACAGCAATGGCAGGAATTTCTGGGCATAGTCCGGAAGACGCAGGATCATTTCATTCCAAAAAGGAAGAAAGATTATGAGGGGAGTAGGAGGCAACCGTGGCTGACAAGAGAAGTTAGGGATAGAATAAAACTAAAAGAAAAGATGCATAACACAGCAAAGAGTAGCCGGAAGCCAGAAGATTGGGAAACTTTCATAGGACAATAGAAGGAAACAAAACGGTCAATACGGGCTGAAAAGATGAAGTACGAGGGGAAGCTGGCCAGGAATATAAAGAAGGACAGCAAAAGCTTCTTTAGATATGTTAAGGGAAAAAGAATAGCAAAGTCAAATGTGGGTCCCTTGAAGGCAGACACGGTGAAATTATTATGGGCAACAAGGAAATGGCAGAAGAGTTGAATAGGTACTTCGGATCTGTCTTCACTAAGGAAGACACAAACAATCTCCCAGATGTACTGGAGGACAGAGGATCTAAGAGGGTAGAGGAACGGAAAGAAATTGTCATTAGGCGAGAAATAGTATTGGGGAGGCTAATGGGACTGAAGGATGATAAATTCCCTGGGCCTGATGGTCTGCATCCTAGGTTCATCAGGGAGGTGGCTCTAGAAATAATGGACGCATTGGTGATCATTTTGCAATGTTCAATAGATTCAGGAACAGTTCCTTTCGATTGGAGGATAGATAATGTTATCCCACTTTTCAAGAAAGGAGCGAGAGAAAGCGGGGAATTACAGACCAGTTAGCCTGACTTCGGTGGTGGGAAAGATGCTGGAGTCAATTATTAAAGGGGTAATAATGGGGCATTTGGATAGCAGTAAAAGGATTAGTCCAAGTCAGCATGGATTTATGAAAGGAAAATCATGCTTGACTAATCGTCTGGAATTTCTTGAGGATGTGACAAGTAAAATGGATGAAGGGGAGCCAGTGGATGTAGTGTATCTAGACTTTCAGAAAGCCTTTGATAAGGTCCCGCACGGGAGACTGCTGACTAAAATTAGAGTACATGGTATTGGGGGTAGGGTGTTGACATGGATAGAAAATTGGTTGGCAGACTGGAAGCAAAGAGTAGGAGTGAACGGGTCCTTTTCAGAATGGCAGGCAGTGGCAAGTGGAGTGCCGCAAGGCTCGGTGTTGGGGCCGTAACTGTTTACCATATATATTAATGATTTGGAAGAGGGAATTAGGAGCAACACTAGCAAGTTTGCAGATCACACAAAGCTGGGTGGCAGTGTGAACTGTGAAGAGGATGTTAGGAGGTTGCAGGGTGACCTGGACAGATTGAGTGAGTGGGCAGATGCGTGGCAGATGCAGTATAATATAGATAAATGTGAGGTTATCCACTTTGGCGGCAAAAACAAGGGCGCAGATTATTATCTCAATGGGGTTAGGTTAGGTTAGGTAAGGGGGAGGTACAGCGAGACCTGGGTGTCACTGAAAGTTGGCGTGCAGGTACAGCAGGCAGTGAAGAAAGCTAATGGAATGTTGGCCTTCATAACAAGGGGATTCAGGAGTAAAGAGGTTCTTCTGCAGTTGTACAGGGCTCTGGTGAGACCACATCTGGAGTATTGTGTCCAGTTCGCCTAATTTGAGGAAGGACATCCTTGTGATTGAGGCAGTGCAGTGTAGGTTCAGGAGATTGATCCCTGGGATGGCGGGACTGTCATATGAGGAAAGATTGAAAAGACTAGGCTTGTATTCACTGGAGTTTGGAAGGATGAGGGGGGATCTTATAGAAACATATAAAATTATAAAAGGACTGGACAAGCTAGATGCAGGAAAAATGTTCCCAATGTTGGGCGCGTCCAGAACCAGGGGGCCACAGTCTTAGAATAAAGGGTGGTCATTTAAGACTGAGTTGAGAAAAAACTTTTCCACCCAAAGAGTTATGAATTTGTGGAATTCCTCTCCTCAGCCTCCTCGCCGAAGACTCTCGAGCCAAAGACTCTCACTTTTCTCACAGGGCACTTCCCTCACAAGGCCGCTGCCTCATTGCCGCTCCCTAAGAGCCGTCTTGCTTATATTGAGTTATATGTTATATAAAGTTATATGGAAGCATACATAGCAGCAGTCAAGTATTTTACGTAATCATTATAAACATGTCCGAGACGCTACATCTTGAAAATATTTAGAAACATAGAACCATAGAAAATAGTTGCAGGAGTAGGCCATTCGGCCCTTCGAGCCTGCACCGCCATTTAATATGATCATGGCTGATCATCCAACTCAGTAGGCCGGACTAGGCCGTGGGAGGATGGGGAGGGGATTTGTGGGCCCGTCGACCTGCCTGGAGGTGAGTGTAGGCCTGACTAGGCCAAACTAGGCCGTGGGAGGATGAGGAGGGGATTTGTGGGCCCGTCGACCTGCCTGGAGGTGAGTGTAGGCCGGACTAGGCCGTGGGAGAATGAGGAGGGGATTTGTGGGCCCGTCGACCTGCCTGGAGGTAAGTGTCAAGTCAAGACGTTTATTTCTATAGTACATTTAAAAAACAACTCTTGTTGGCCAAAGTGCTTTATATTGGTGTAAAAATAGACACAGAAACATAGAAAATAGGTGCAGGAGTAGGCCATTCGGCCCTTCGAGCCTGCACCGCCATTCAATATGATCATGGCTGATCATCCAACTCAGTAGGCCGGACTAGCCCATGGGAGGATGGGGAGGGGACTTGTGGGCACGTCGACCTACCTGGTGGTGAGTGTAGGACGGACTAGGCCGTGGGAGGATGTGGAGGGGATTTGTGGGCCCGTCGACCTGCCTGGAGGTGAGTGTAGGCCGGACTAGGCCGTGGGAGGATGAGGAGGGGATTTGTGGGCCGGCCGACCTGCCTGGAGGTGAGTGTCCAGTCAAGACTTTTATTTCTATAGTACATTTAAAAAACAACTCTCGTTGGCCAAAGTGCTTTACACTGGTGTAAAAATAGACATAGAAACATAGAAAATAGGTGCAGGAGTAGGCCATTCGGCCCTTCGAGCCTGCACCACCAGTCAATATGATCATGGCTGATCATCCAACTCAGTATCCTGTACCTGCCTTCTCTCCATACCCCCTGATACCTTTAGTCGCAAGGGCCACATCTAACTCCCTCTTAAATATAACCAATGAACTGGCCTCAACTACCTTATGTGACACAGAATTCCACAGATTCACCACTCTCTGTGTGAAAAATGATTTTCTCATCTCGGTCCTAAAAGATTTCCCCTTTATCCTTAAACTGTGACCCCTTTTCCTGGACTCCCCAACATCGGGAACAATCTTCCTGCATCTAGCCTGTCCAACCCCTTAAGAATTTTGTAAGTTTCTATAAGATCCCCCCTCAATCTTCTAATTTCTAGCGAGCACAAGCCGAGTCTATCCAGTCTTTCTTCATATGAAAGTCCTGCCATCCCAGGAATCAGTCTGGTGAACCGTCTCTGTACTCCGTCTATGGCAAGAATGTCTTTCCTCAGATTAGGAGACCAAAACTGTACACAATACTCCAGGTGTGGTCTCACCAAAGCCCTGTACAACTGCAGTAGAACCTCTCTGCTCCTATACTCAAATCCTTTTGCTATGAATGCCAACATACCATTCGCTTTCTTCACTGCCTGCTGCACCTGCATGCCTACTTTCAATGACTGGTGTACCATGACCCCCAGGTCTCGTTGCATCTCCCCTTTTCCTAATCGGCCACCATTCAGATAATAGTGTACTTTCCTGTTCTTGCCACCAAAGTGGATAACCTCACATTTATCCACATTATACTGCATCTGCCATGCATTTGCCCACTCACCCAACCTATCCAATTCACCTGGCAGCCTCCTAGCATCCTCCTCACAGCTAACACTTCCCCCCAGCTTCGTGTCATCCGCAAACTTGGAGATGTTGCATTCAATTCCCTTGTCCAAATCATTAATATATATTGTAAATAGCTGGGGTCCCAGCACTGAGCCTTGCGGTACCCCACTAGTCACCACCTGCCATTCTGAAAATAACCCGTTTACTCCTACTCTTTGACTTGTCTTGGCAGAAAAACCAGATCATTTTTCCAAGACATGGACACCATTCATTGATTTATTACAAGGATAGTATGGCACACCACAACTTCGGATTTAAATCTAATTACGGGTTGGTGAGGTGGGTGGGGAGGGACGAAAGGCAGGTATACCAACACTTTTCTTTCTCTTTTTCTTTTTGTCCTTTTATTTTTTTCAATTCCTCTCTTCTTTCTTTCTTTTATCCACTCTTTGGCTACACTACTTAGGTAGTCTAGGGGTTCTATCTTTGTACATTTCACTTTTTCTCTTTCCTGCTTTTTCTCCTTTCTTCTAATTCAAAGCTATCAAGTTAAAATTGAACCTGTACCATAACTGTGTTATTTTATATGCCGTTGGTTCTATTTTTGTACATTTCCTTCGAATAAATATAAAATAAAAAATAAAATAAAACTATTTTACGTAATCAGACATCAGCTTATTTTACTTAAACTCACGTGATTGTTAGTCGTTTAGCAGCACTTAATTAAATCATTTATCCAGTAAACAAGATACTAAACAAGTTACTTATTTCTACTTTAGCATCTTTGAATTCTTAATAAATAAATTTGTATCTTTGTACTCAACCTATAAACTGGTATGTAACAGAGAAACATAGAAAATAGGTGCAGGAGTAGGCCATTCGGCCCTTCGAGCCTGCACCGCCATTCAATATGATCATGGCTGATCATCCAACTCAGTATCCTGTACGTGCTTTCTCTCCATACCCCCTGATCCCTTTAGCCACAAGGGCCACATCTAACTCCCTCTTAAATATAGACAATGAACTGGCCTCAACTTCTGTGGCAGAGAATTCCAGAGATTCACTACTCTCTGTGTAAAACATGTTTTTCTCATCTCAGTCCTAAAAGATTTCCCCTTTATCCTTAAACTGTGACCCCTTGTTCTGGACTTCCCCAACATCGGGAGCAATCTTCCTGCATCTAGCCTGTCCAACCCCTTAAGAATGTTGTAAGTTTCTGTAAGATCCCCCCTCAATCTTCTATAATAGTAAACATTATATTATGGTGTGTAACCTTTAAGTGTAGCTGGAAAATAAGGGTGGTGAAATAGAGTGAGTTAGAGTGACAGCTGGGAGATTAGAGTGATAGTTGGAATTTAAGGGTGGCAAAGGAAGGATAGATATGAGGGGTGGTGTAAGAATCTAGATAAGTTAGATAAGATTGAAGCAAGGTCAGAAGTTAATGGTGGCGAGACAGAGAATGTCAGAATAGAAGATGGAATGATGCGAGAGGAGTATGGAGCATGCAAGATAAGGTAGAGGAAATATGACTGTAAAACTGATTAAAAAAAGCAGCCTGTTGCGGTGATCTGAGAGCAGTCGGAGAGCGGACAGGCGGGCGGGTGTCGTCTCTGAGTGTTCCAGCCGATGTTTGCAAATAAAGGGTTTTCGTCTTCTTGAAGAATTCTCCGTGTCTGTGTCATCTTATCCAACTCTGAATCTTGTAACCACGACACACCGCTTTAAAGGCAGCAGGCTGGCGGTCGGAGCCTTTCTTCTGGCTCCGCCATGTTAGAAGTCCGCGCGGGGGAGGGCGAGATGCGACCAGGAGAAAAGACGCATCTCCGTCCAAGTGGGTGACTGGAAACGCTTTCCCCCCCATTCCCCCTTTTAAGGGTCAACAAACACTCCACACGGACTGCCAGTACCTAACATGCCGCCCTGGGCATCACTCCCTTTTACTTCAATGGGAGTGCCAACAGTCAAGATGGCCGCCTCCCTGGGATTCACCTCCCATTGACTTCTGTGGGAGTGCCCTGACCAAAGATGGCCGCCTCCCTGATCTCACCTCCCAGTGACTTCAATGGAAGTGCCCTGACCAAAGATGGCCGCCTCCTTGGCCTCACCTCCCAGTGACTTCAATGGAAGTGCCCTGACCAAAGATGGTCGCCCACTGGCCTCACCTCCCATTGACTTCAATGGAAGTGCCCTGACCAAAGATGGCCGCCTCCCTGACCTTACCTCCCAGTGACTTCAATGGAAGTACCTTGACCAAAGATGGCCGCCTCCCTGACCTCACCTCCCATTGACTTCAATGAAAGTGCCTTGACCAAAGATGGCCGCCCCATGGCCTCACCTCACATTGACTTCAATTGGAAGCGCCCTGACCAAAGATGGCCGCCTCCCTGGAGAGGAGAGGGAAAAGAGATAGAGAAGGAGAGAGAGAGAGAGAAGAGAAGGAGAAGAGGAAGCCAGAGGAGGGGAGAGAGAGAAAGAGAAAGAGGGAGCGAGAGAAAAAAACGAAGGCTGCCAGTAGCTAAGATGGCCGTCCAGGGCTTCACTCCCATTGACTACAATGGAAGGCTGCCAGTAACTAAGATGGCCGCCCAGAACTTCACGTCCCTTTGACTTCAATGGAAGTGCCTAGAACAAAGATGGCCGCCTCCCTGGGCTTCACTCGCATTCAATTCAATGGCAGACTGCCATTAGACAAGATGGCCGCCTGCAGCTCCACAGGGAAATGCCAGCATCCAAAATGGTCGCCCCTAGCTTCACTCCCATTGACTTCAATGGCTGGCTGCCAGTAGCTAAAATGGCGGGGGGGAGAAAACTGCACACAAAACTCTCCTTCCATCCTCTCCCTCCCTCCCCCACCTCTCTCTTTCCCTCCCACCCCTCTCTCTCTTTATCTCTCCTTCCCCCCCTCTCTGTCTCCCTTTCCCTCCCTCTCCGTCACCTCATCTCTCAGATTCAGATACAACTTTATTGTCATTGTGCAGTGTACAGTACAGAGACAACGAAATGCACTTAGCATCTCCCTAGAAGAGCGACATAAATATGAACAATAAATAAATCTATTTACGTGCACACAGTCATAGTATTTTTTCCTGGTGGGAGGAGTGTCCGGTTGGGTGGGGTGATTGGCAGTCACCGAGGTACAGTGTTGAGTAGTGTAACAGCCGCAGGGAAGTAGCTGTTCCTGGACCTGCTGGTCCGGCAACGGAGAGACCTGTAGCGCCTCTCGGATGGTAGGAGGGTAAACAGTCTGTGGTTGGGGTGAGAGCAGTCCTTGGCGATGCTGAGCGCCCTTCGCAGACAACGCTGGCTTTGGACAGACTCAATGGAGGGGAGTGAGGAACCGGTGATGCGTTGGGCAATTTTCACCACCCTCTGCAATGCTTTCCGGTCGGAGACAGAGCCGTTGCCACACCATACTGTGATACAGTTGGTAAGGATGCTCTCGATGGTGCAGCGGTAGAAGTTCACCAGAATCTGAGAAGACAGATGGACCTTCTTTAGTCTCCTCAGGAAGAAGAGACGCTGGTGAGCCTTCTTGACCAGAGTTGAGGTATTGTGGGTCCAAGAGAGGTCATCGGAGATGTTGAACCCCAGGAACCTGAAGCTGGAAACGCGTTCCACCTCCGTCCCGTTAATGTGGATGGGGGTGTGCGTGCCGCCCCTAGACTTCCTGAAGTCTACAATGAGCTCCTTGGTCTTCTTGGAGTTAAGGGCCAAGTAGTTGTCAGCGCACCATGCTGCTAGGAGCTGGACCTCCTCCCTATAGGCCGACTCATCGTTGTTGCTGATGAGGCCAATCACCGTTGTATCATCTGCATACTTGATGATGGTGTTAGTACCATGTACAGGTGTGCAGTCGTAGGTGAAGAGGGAGTAGAGGAGGGGGCTCAGCACACAGCCCAGTGGAACGCCGGTGTTCAAGGTGAGGGTTGAAGAGGTGTGCTTGTCTAACCTAACAGACTGGGGTCTGTTGGTTAGAAAGTCCAGTATCCAGTTGTAGAGGGAGGGGTCGATGCCCAGGTCACCAAGTTTGTTGATCAGTTTAGAGGGTATGATGGTGTTGAATGCTGAGCTGTAATTGATGAACAGCATTCTTACGTAAGTGTCTCTGTTGTCGAGGTGGGAGAGGGCGGAGTGAGGTGCCGTTGAGATGGCAAACTCCGTATTCCTGTTCTTGCGGTAGGCAAACTGATAGGGATCCAATGTGGGGGGTAGGCAGCCTTTGTGGTGTGCCAGGACCAGCCTCTCGAAGCACTTGGCTATGATGGGAGTAAGTGCAACTGGGCGGAAGTCGTTGAGGCTTGCCTCAGTGGAGTGTTTTGGCACCGACACGATGGAGGTGGATTTAAGCCACATGGGCACAACTGCTTGGGCAAGTGACAGGTTGAAGATGTCAGTCCAGACGTCTGTCAGCTGCGGACACTGTACAGGCCCTGAGGACGCGACTGGGCATGCCGTCAGGGCCAGCAGCCTTACGTGCATTCGTCCTACACAGTGCCACGTACACGTCGTAGGGGGTGAGTGTGAGGGGCTGGTGATCGGCAGGGAGCACTGCCTTGATGGCCATCTCTAGATTGTCCCTATCGAAGCGGCCATAGAAGTGGTTAAGCTCCTCAAGGAAGGAGGCGTTGCTGGATGTGGGGGTGGTGTTGGTGGGTCTAAATCCGTGATGGCCTGGATGCCTTTGCCACATGCGTCGGGGGTCGGAGTTGTTGTTGAAGTGCTCCTCAATCCTGAGCTTATGGCAGTGCTTGGCCTTCTTTATGCCCCTCTTCAGGTTAGCCCTGGATGAACTGTAGGCTCGGGCATCGCCTGACCTGAAAGCGGTGTCCCGTGCTTTCAGCAGTAGCCTGACCTCGCTGTTCATCCATGGCTTCTGATTCGGGAATATGGTCACCCGTTTGAGGGAGGTGACACTGTTGATGGTGGAGTTTATAAAGTCCAGAACAGAGGATGTATAGGAGTCAATGTCCGTGTGGGAGTCAAGGGTGGCTTGGGCTGCAAACGCCTTCCAGTCAGTGTTTCCAAAACACTGCTGAAGTGTGGAGTCCGCCTCCTCTGCCAGATTTTAACTGTCCTCACAGTGGGTTTAACCCGTCTGATGAGTGGGGAGTACTTTGGGAGCAGGAACAATGAGAGGTGATCAGACTGTCCAAGGTGGTGGAGGGGGACGGCTTTGTAAGCTCCAGCCATGTTAGTGTAGACTTTGTCCAGTGTCTTGTCTTCTCTAGTGGCGAAAGAGACATGTTGGTGGAATTTGGGGAGTTCAGTCTTCAGGTTGGAGTGATTGAAGTCACCCGCAACAATGAAGGCTGCCTCGGGGTTGTGAGTCTGTTGTTTGCTAATGGCAGTATTCAGATCTTTCATTGCAAGCTTGTCATTAGCATCAGGGGGAATATAGGCTGCAGTCACAACAGTGGAGGTGAACTCTCGGGGCAGATAGAACAGTCTGCTTCTAACCAAGAGGAACTCTAGGTAGCTGAGCAGTGACTCTCAATGATGGTGGTGTCCGTGCGCCATGCTTTATTTACATAAATGCACAGACCTCCACCTCTGGTCTTACCGGAGTCTGTTGTCCTGTCCGCTCGGAGTAAATGATTTGTTAACCCGGATTAAGGAAGGAACTTGATTAGATTTATTCTCGCGATGCGGACAAGACTAACTGCTGAGCTGATGATGAGGTGCCCTTTCTGATTCCATCCAGATTGTTTGCTTAGAAATCAATTGTTTAGGATGTGGGCCTCACTGCTCAGGCTTCCATTTTTAGCCCATGAGGATGTGAACATCCTTACGTAGCCAGTGAATGATGCTCCCACAATGCTCTTGATAGGAATGAAGGAACAACAATGGATTTCCAAGTCATGACTAGAGAGGCACCCACAGCATGTGGTGATCCCATGGGCCTGTTGCCATTGTCTTTCTTGGTTGATGGGATCACTGATATGAGAGGTGTTATTGAAGTAGCCTTGGCAATGAACATTGAGACACCTTGCGGTGGTTGATTGAGACCGAGATCACTGTACACAAGTGGTGGAAACAAAGAAGATTACAGTAGTAGATGGGGACCTGCTATGTCCTGGATGATGTTGTGCTTCTTCAGTATCACTGGAGTAACATTCATCAAGGCATTGCACCCTCCTGAATTGGGCCTTGCCGCTGATGGAGAGGTTTTGTGGTGTCAGGAATTGCTTGCCCCATGATAACAAGAAATTAATCACCTTTCCTTTATCGATACTGCTTCTTAATGCTGCAACTCCCTACCTAGTATAACTGTGGGAGTACTTTCACCGGAAGGAATGGAAAGGTTTAGGAAAGCAATCTACCACTGTCTTGAGTACAATTAACAATGGGGGGCAACCACTAACCTTGACAGTGATGCTCAAATTGTCGAGAATAACGGAATGAGTAAAAAAAAGCTTCACAAGTAAAATCAAGTACACCTGGATTAATGATATTCAAATACTTACAAATACTTTATAATTTTGGAGGTTCCACAACACTTGTAAAGGGAGCAGTGTCAATAGAACCTCTTCTCAATCTCTCTTAAATCCCCACTACCCAGCTTCCTAACAATCTCAACCTTTTCTTTACTTTTGTCAAAATCCACAGAGTGAAATTGTTCAGTTTAAAATTATCCAAGTTTTGGATTTGATCCACTCTTCTTCCATATGCGCTCGTCATGGCCTAATCCAATGCAAAGTCCTTTACAAAGTCCACTATACAAATGCAAGATTAGCTAGAATGTACCCAGCTGTCAATGACACCTGTAACAGATGTAGTCAATCTCCTGCCAACCATAGCCACATGTTTTGGTCTTGCCCTAAGCTAGCAGCCTTTTGGAGGAGTGCTTTTGAATTGATAAGCAGAGCTTACGACCAGACTATTCTTCCAAATCCAATGTCAGCCATTTTCGGCACCCCTCCCAATACCAACCTCTCTGTTGCGGTGAAACGGGTCCTAGCTTTTACAACCTTGTTAGCCCGGAGACTGATCTTGCTTAGTTGGAGGCTCACCTGTCCCCCGACACACGCCCGTTGGATTAAGGAGGTGCTTTACAATCTGAAACTTGAAAAACTTAAGTTCTCTCTCAAAGGCTCTACCAAGACATTCTTAGATACATGGAACCCTTTCTTTGAACTGGTTAACTCTCTTACTTTGTCCCCGGACTCGGAAGAGGACTGAGTGTTCTCCATCATCGTTTTGTTCTACAGCAGCTGCTTTCCCCTTAACCCCCCTCCCTACAATTGTTTATTTAGATATATATGTATATATGTATATATATATATTTTTTTAATGCTTTCTATTTTTATTCTTATATAGCACATTTTGTTTGGTCTATTCTACCATTTGTGTGTGGATGTGTACGTATGTGAGGGTTGTTTGTCCCCGTTTGGCTCCGACCTGACTTGGGTGGGTTGAAGGTGGATAAGGGTAAGGGTTTTGAGGATCGCTTACATACTGTTGTACAATTATGCCTTGATTATTACTGTCTGTTATTATTGTATGTATGTAAATTGCCGTGAAATTCAAATAAAAAGATTAAATTCAAAATTATCCATGTTTCTCCTCTCCCTCTAGTGACTAACCTCAAGTTCCCATATCTCACCTGACATAGAAACATAGAAACATAGACAATAGGTGCAGGAGTAGGCCATTTGGCCCTTCGAGCCAGCACCGCCATTCAATGTGATCATGGCTGATCATCCACAATCAGTAGCCTGTGCCTGCCTTCTCCCCATATCCCTTGATTCCGCTAGCCCTTAGAGCTCTATCTAAATCTCTTTGAAATTCATCCAGTAAAATGGCATCTACTGGCTTCTGTGACTGAAATCCTAACTGGAATCCCAAAATTCCCGGCCGCTCCACACTGCTGCTGTCTCCGTTGCCTGAATCTCACATTCATAGAAACATAGAACATAGGTGCAGGAGTATGCCATTCGGCCCTTCGAGCCAGCACTGTCATGCAATATGATCATGGCTGATCATCCAGAGTCAGTATCCCGTTCCTGCTTTCTCCCCATACGCCTTGATTCTGTTAGCCCTAAGAGCTAAATCTAACTCTCTCTTGAAAACGTCCAATGAATAGGCCTCCACTGCCTTCAGTGGCAGAAAATTTCACAGATTCACAACTCTCTGGGTGAAAAAGTTTTTTGTCATCTCAATTTTAAATGGCCGCCCCTTTATTTTTAGACTGTGGAAAAAAAATGCAGAAGGACCTCTTTACTCCTGTACTCAAATCTTCTCATTATGAAGGCCAACATGCCATTAACTTTCTTCACTGCCTGCTGTACCTGCATGTTTACTTTCATTAACTGGTGTACAAGGACACCCAGGTCTCATTGCGCTTCTCTTTTTCCTAATCTGACACATTGAGATAATAATCTGCCTCCTTGTTCTTGCCACCATAGTGGATACTCTCACATTTATCTACATTATACTGCATCTGCCATGCATCTGCTACTCACTCAACCTGTAACATCCTCTTCGTAGTTCATACTGCCACCCAGCTTTGTGTAATATGCAAATTTGCTAGTGCTACTTTTAATTCCATCATCTAAATCATGAATATATATTGTAAAAAGTTGACTACATCACTGATGTAGAGCCCAAGCGATTGAAGGCAGAATCCTTTCACGCAGACATGGACATCCCGAAGAGAGTTGCACTGATCACTAACTCCCACATGCTGCAGTATGGACACATACTGTAGCTTCCCTTGCCATCTCCAGCCGAGTTTGTTTATATTTTCATAGCCCGTATACAATTCGGAGATTAATGATCAATGATCAAGCAGGTTGTATTTAGAAAATCTATCATATTCCTGAGCACTTTCACATGTTATAAAACCATTTGTCAGGATTGAACAGAATTATAACAGTTTACGGGTCTATTTGTGCCACTCCGCTAACGTGACCAAGCATTTCTGGGTGTGGATTGTGCTTGCAGAAAGGGCATATATTTTCTGGATCGGACACACAAAAATTGTGGCCATTCCGCATGCATATTTGTTCAATGAGACACTGGGAGCAATTTATCCACCAGTTTGCAAAGAGTATTACCTTGGGAAAGCACAGCTCAATGAGAAACTAATAGAGAGACTATAGAGACGACAGTGTCAAGTTCTGGTGAATAAATATGAAGAGGGCTTGATTCTCGATCTGGAAATATGAATCCAAATCCTGCTTTGGAATCTGGGGAATTGAAATTAAAATGAATAATTAATTCATTAATTAAGTTCCAGATTCAATGATGTTGACTGTGAAGGCACCAGATTGCTGGCAAACCCACCTGGATCACAATGCCCTTCTGGTGAGGAAAACTCACCTGATTTGACATCCACGTGATTCCAGGCCTATAGCAATGTGGTTGGCTCTTAACTGTCCTGTGAGATGGTCCCGCCCTCAACTATGTTCAGGGGGCAATTAGGGATGGGAATAAATACTGGCTTTGTAGTGATCAGTGCAACTCTCTTCGGGATGTCCATGTCTGCATGAAAGGATTTTGCCTTCAATCGCTTGGGCTCTACATCAGTGATGTAGTCAACTATTTACCATATATATTCATGATTTAGATGATGGAATTAAAAGTAGCACTAGCAAATTTGCAGATGACATAAAGCTGGGTGGCAGTATGAACTGCGAAGAGGATGTTACAGGTTGAGTGAGTGGCAGATGCATGGCAGATGCAGTATAATGTAGATAAATGTGAGAGTATCCACTATGGTGGCAAGAACAAGGAGGCAGATTATTATCTCAATGGTGTCAGATGAGGAAAAAGAGAAGCGCAATGAGACCTGGGTGTCCTTGTACACAGTCAATGAAAGTAAACATGCAGGTACAGCAGGCAGTGAAGAAAGCTAATGGCATGTTGGCCTTCATAATGAGAAGATTTGAGTATAGGAGTGAAGAGGTCCTTCTGCAGTTTTTTCCCCACAGTCTAAAAATAAAGGGGAGGCCATTTAAAATTGAGATGAGAAAAAACGTTTTCACCCAGAGAGTTGTAAATCTGTGAAAGGCAGTGGAGGCCAATTCATTGGACGTTTTCAAGCGAGAGTTAGATTTAGCTCTTCGGGCTAACTGAGTCAAGGGGTATGGGGAGAAAGCAGGAACGGGGTACTGATTCTGGATGATCAGCCATGATCACAATGAATGGCGGTGCTGGCTTTAAGGGCCAAATGGCCTACTCCTGCACCTATTGTCTTCGTTTCTCTGTTTCTATGTCAGGTGAGATATGGGAACATGAGGTTAGTCACTAGAGGGAGAGGAGAAACTTGGATAATTTTAAACTGAACATTTTCACTCTGTGGATTTTGACAAAAGTAAAGAAAAGGTTGAGATTGTTAGGAAGCTGGGTAGTGGGGATTTAAGAGAGATTGAGAAGAGGTTCTATTGACACTGCTCCCTTTACAAGTGTTGTGGAACCTCCAAAATTATAAAGTATTTGTAAGTATTTGAATATCATTAATCCAGGTGTACTTGATTTTACTTGTGAAGCATTTCTTTACTCATTCCGTTATTCTCGACAATTTGAGCATCACTGTCAAGGTTAGTGGTTGCCCCCCATTGTTAATTGTTCTCAAGACAGTGGTAGATTGCTTTCCTAAACCTTTCCATTCCTTCCGGTGAAAGTACTCCCACAGTTATACTAGGTAGGGAGTTGCAGCATTAAGAAGCAGTATCGATAAAGGAAAGGTGATTCATTTCTTGTTATCATGGGGCAAGCAATTCCTGACACCACAAAACCTCTCCATCAGCGGCAAGGCCGAATTCAGGAGGGTGCAATGAATTGATGAATGTTACTCCAGTGATACTGAAGAAGCACAACATCATCCAGGACATAGCATGTCCCCATCTACTACTGTAATCTTCTTTGTTTCCACCACTTGTGTACAGTGATCTCGGTCTCAATCAACCACCGCAAGGTGTCTCAATGTTCACTGCCAAGGCTACTTCAATAACACCTCTCATATCAGTGATCCCATCAACCAAGAAAGACAATGGCAACAGGCCCATGGGATCACCACATGCTGTGGGTGCCTCTCCAGTCATGACTTGGAAATCCATTGTTGTTCTTTCATTCCTATCAAGAGCACAGTGGGAGCATCATTCACTGGCTACGTAAGGATGTTCACATCCTCATGGGCTAACAATGGAAGCCTGAGCGGTGAGGCCCCACATCATAAACAATTGATTTCTAAGCAAACAATCTGGATGGATTCAGAAAGGTCACTTCATCATCAGCTCAGCAGTTAGTCTTGTCCGCATTGTGAGAAGAAATCTAATCAAGCTTCTTCCTTAATCCGTGTTCAAAACTCATTGCCCCCCATATTGTGTGAATTCTGCAGAGAAATACAATTCATTTTTATTGCTGCTCACCCTCTGTTTTGATATTTTTCCCCAGGTCCTGAATCTGTCTCATCTACCCCTCCAACCCACACTGTCTGTCACTCTCATATTCTAAACACTGGGATCACACACTGTCTTATCTGGTGCAAGCAGAAGTGTAAACAGGGCCTAACACACATCCTTCCTCTTTTACGCTGATGTTATCTTCAGATACAACTTCTCTATTTACCCTTTACATTTAAAAGTAATTCCTTATAATTCTATTTGTGTAATTTTTTTGAATACATGAGAACAGAACATATCTGTGTGTGCTGAGGATGCATTTATTATAAGGATAGTAACTAAAAGACAGAGAAGCTCAAGTATCTGTGTTTGTCAGTGATTGGGATAAATTGTGGCAGATAATGTACAGTATGGTGCAAAGGAGAAGATTTATTCCAATTAGTTTTTAATAATATCAGCATCAAAGTCAATATTTATTATCCATCCCTAACTACCTTGGAGAAGATGGTGGTGAGCTGCCTTCTTGAAGTTCTGCAATACTTTTGGTGAAAATGCTCTCACACAGCTATCAGGACTTAGTCAGAGTCATGGAACCACAGAGTCGTACAGCACAGAAACAGCTGCAACACGTCCATGCTGACCTAGTTTCCTCATCAAACTTAGTTCAATTTGCCCCATATCCCTCGAAACCTTTCCTTTCCATGAACCTGTTCAAGTGTTTTTTAATTGAAATGTTAGTACTTGCTTCAACTACCTCCTCTGGCAGCTCATCACATATACCTACTACCCTTTATAGACAATAGGTGCAGGAGTAGGCCATACGGCCCTTCAAGCCAGCACCACCATTCAATGTGATCATGGCTGATCATCCACAATCAGTACCCCGTTCCTGCCTTCTCCCCATATCCCCTGACCCCGCTATTTTTAAGAGCCCTATCTAGCTCTCTCTAGAAAGCATCCAGCGAACCGGCCTCCACAACCCTCTGAGGCAGAGAATTCTACATATTCAAAACCCTCTGCGTGAAAAGGTTTTTCCTCATCTCCATTCTAAATGGCTTGCCCCTTATTCTTAAACTGTGGTCCCTGGTTCTGCACTCTCCCAACATCAGGAACATGTTTCCTGCCTTTTGCGTGTCCAAACCCTTAATAATCTTATATGTTTCAATATGATCTCCTCTCATCCTTCTAAATTCCAGAGTATACAAGCCCAGCCACTCCATTCTCTCAGCATATGACAGTCCCGCCATCCCGGGAATTAACCTTGTAAACCTCGCTGGGCTCCCTCAACAGCAAGAATGTCCTTCCTCAAATTAGGGGACCAAAACTGCACACAATACTCCAGGTGTGGTCTCACTAGGGCTATGTACAACTGCAGAAGGACCTCTTTGCTTCCCTACTCAACTCCTCTTGTTTGAATCTTATATCCTTTGAACGTAAAGGATAGCCTTCGTGTTCATATTAAACCTTATCATCTCACCTCAAACCCGTGTCCTCTGGTTTTTGATATCCCCACACTGGGTAAGAGGCTCTGTTCATTCAGCCTATCTATTCCCCTCAATAATTGAACTATCTCAGCCTCCTGCACTCCAAGGAATAAAGTCTGAGGGAGCACAATTTTTCAGGCCCATACAGCTGATCCAATATTGGTCTCAACACCACCTTCCCACTTTCCCCACGTCTCCTGACTCATGTTGAGTTTATAGTCAATCATCCTCTACCTTGAACATAGTCTATGTCTCAGCCTCTGCAGCTCCTTTGTGAAGATGACATCCAAAACTGTTGTGGCAGTCAGAGCAATATGGGATGACTTTGGTGTCATGACAAAACATTGTCCTCAATGAGAACTGTGCAATGGTCTTCTGGTTTGTGCCAAAGCCATGGTCAACAGATTCACCTGTTGCAGGTGGACAGGAGAGGAGGAGGTCAAGTAGGTCAATCCCTTGTGTTGGCTCATTCTCTACCTGCTGTAGAAAGAGCCTGGCAGACACATCCTTCAGGGTTCAGCCATTTCAGTGAGTGGTCGTGTGACCAAGCCACTCCCAATGATGGATGCTGAGGTCCACACCCAGTGTACACTCTGCACTCTTGCTTCTTTTAATGTCATTCGAGATTTTGCTCAGCTGACCAATAATGGTGGGCATTCATTAGGACAGTGAAAGCTTCCTATGGTGAAAGATGTGGGCTCCTTCCCATGAAGAGGCAAGTGAGGAAACAATATGTTCTTTCTCCTTTCACCAGGGCCAATCCTCTCTCCGGGAATGGTTCAGTTTATCCTAATGAGTGCAATGGAATTGCCAGCATGTTTAATGAACACAACCCTCTATGGAGGTTTTTCCATCGTGAAATGGCAGGACCTCCCTGGATTGCATGTACTCTCTCGTGGAACATCAGGCCCAGTAGGATGCAGCAAAGCACCTGGAGCTCTCCCATTTGAGATCCATTCGAAATGTTCAAAATCGCAAAGGTGCAAGTTGGATTCCAGATGGAATCTTTATTTGTAGTATAATTCTATATCTGAACCCATTTGTATCAACACCAGTGGTGCCGGAACCCTGAGCTAGAGGGGGAGTGTCATTTAGTGTGACAAGAGGCAGTGTCAGTTACTGTGCAGTGTGAGGGAACCTCAGCTTGTCCTGTGCTGGGCTCAAAGCCACGTTGCTGCTTCTCCAGAATTCCACACAAGTTCCTCTGCAGAAGGTCAGTAAACTTTAGACATTATTCTTCATTGGTAATAGTGGATTAAATGAACGGGATTAAATGATTGAAATGTAGTTTGCAAAACTGATGTACTTCTTCAAATGTTATTGTGAAATGTGTTCTCCTATTACAATAATAATAACGCTTTATTTCAGACACAGGTCCATAGAACACATCAAACAGTATAAGGAGATACAAGAATACATATAAAATTGCATATTAGCCTATAAGATATACAAGCTATTGCACCAATGCCGTCTTAGCCTAGAAGTGAATCTATAGTAGCTTTTCAGAGGGCTGACTAGGGCTTCAATTATGTGGTTCTCTGACTTATCCAGGCGACACATAAAACTAAACATCAGCTGTCTTAAGAGTGCCTCACGGGTTGGCACTCTTGTGGACACAAACAATTGACTGGCACTATGCCATCTAGGGACACGAAGTAGCAACCTCATTGCATCATTGTATGCTACCTTGAGCCTCTGCATACTCTTTTTCTTATAATTAGACCACAATTGAGCAGTATATAACGGTGTGATGTAGGTTCTGAACAGTGAACACTTCACAGATTCAGAGCACATAGAAAACTTCCTTATAAGCATGTTAGCTTGAAGATAAATTTTACAGCGCTGTCGGTAGAGGTCTTTGTCATCCGTCCAGTCATCGGATATGACATGAACTAGGTATTTAATTTCCTCACACACAGCAAGAGGACTATCTGACAAATAAAAAGTCGGAAAAGTTGATTTCCTGTCCTCAGCGATTCTAACTATCATTATGCGGCTTTTCTTAGCGTTATACTTTATGTCATAATCAAGGCCATACTGAGAGCACACCTTCAGCATCTGCTGCATCCCAACACTATATGGACAGAGCAGGACCAGGTCGTCTACATACATAAGATGATTAACAATAGTGTTGTTAATCATCTTATGTTAATCAATGATGGTGTCTTCACTAAAAAGGGAACAAATGTCATTGTTTTTGCTACATCCGACTGATTAAAATCTAAAATAGCGGTGTTTCTCTTGACTATTCGAAATCAATTTATTCTTTCCAGTGAATAAAGCTAATGTTATTATTCTTTCAAATGAGTCTATTTTTTCCCCAATGTTCAATAGATTCAGGATCAGTTCCTGTGGATTGGAGGGTAGCTAATGTTATCCCACTTTTTAAGAAAGGCGGGAGAGAGAACACAGGGAATTATAGACCAGTTAGCCTGACATCGGTGGTGGGGTAGAGTCAATTATAAAAGATGAGATAGCCGCACATTTGGATAGCAGTAACAGGATCGGTCCAAGTCAGCATGGATTTACGAAAGGGAAATCATGCTTGACTAAATCTTCTGGAATTTTTTGAGGATGTAACTAGGAAAATGGACAAGTGAGAGCCAGTGGATGTAGTGTACCTGGACTTTCAGAAAGCATTTGATAAGGTCCCACATAGGAGATTAGTGGGCAAATTTAGGGCACATGGTATTGGGGGTAGAGTGCTGACATGGATAGAGAAGTAGTTGGCAGACAGGAAACAAAGAGTAGGGATTAGCGGGTCCCTTTCAGAATGGTAGATAGTGACTAGTGGGGTACGGCAAGGCTCGGTGCTGGGACCGCAACTATTTACAATATACATCAATGATTTGGATGAAGGGATTCAGAGTAACATTAGCAAATTTGCAGATGACACAAAGCTGGGTGGCAGTGTGAACTGTGAGGAGGATGCTATGAGAATGCACGGTGACTTGGCCAGGTTGGGGGAGTGGGCAAATGCATGGCAGATGAAGTTTAATGCGGATAAATGTGAGGTTATCCACTTTGGTAGCAAAAACAGGAAGGCAGATTATTATCTAAATGGCGTCAAATTAACCTTGTAAACCTACGCTGCATTCCCTCAATAGCAAGAATGTCCTTCCTCAAATTAGGGGACCAAAACTGCACACAATACTCCAGGTGTGGTCTCACTAGGGCTCTGTACAACTGCAGAAGGATCTCTTTGCTCCTATATTCAACTCCTCTTGTTATAAAGGACAACATGCCATTTGCTTTCTTCATTGCCTGCTGTACCTGCATGCTTACTTTCATAGACTGATGAACAAGGACCCCCAGATCCCGTTGTACTTCCCCTTTTCCCAACTTGACGCCATTTAGATAGTAATCTGCCTTGCTGTTTTTGCTACCAAAGTGGATAACCTCACATTTATCTGCATTAAACTTCATCTGCCATGCATCCGCCCACTCCCCCAACCAGTCCAAGTCACCCTGCATTCTCATAGCATCCTCCTCACAGTTCACACTGCCACCCAGCTTTGTGTCATCTGCAAATTTGCTAGTGTTACTTTGAATCCCTTCATCCAAATCATTAATTTATATTGTAAATAACTGCGGTCCCAGTACCGAGCCTTGCGGTACCCAACTAGTCACTGCCTGCCATTCTGAAAGGGGCCCGTTAATCCCTACTCTTTGTTTCCTGTCCGCCAAACACTTCTCTATCCATGTCAGCACTCTACCCCCAATACCATGTGCCCTAATTTTGCCCACTAATCTCCTATGTGGGACCTTATCAAATGCTTTCTGAAAGTCCAGGTACACTACATCCACAGGCTCTCCCTTGTCCATTTTCCTCGTTACATCTTCAAAAAATTCCAGAAGATTAGTCAAGCATGATTTCCCCTTTGTAAATCCATGCTGACTCGGACCGATCCTGTTACTGCTATCCAAATGTTCGGCTATTTCATCTTTCATAATTGACTCCAGCATCTTCCCCACCACCGATGTCAGGCTAACTGGTCTATAATTCCCTGTTTTCTCTCTCCCGCCTTTCTTAAAAAGTGGGATAACATTAGCTACCCTCCAATCCGCAGGAACTGATCCTGAGTCTATAAAACATTGGAAAATTACCACCAATGCATCAACGATTTCTAGAGCCACTTGCTTAAGTACCCTGGGATGCAGACCATCGGGCCCTGGGGATTCATCAGCCTTCAGTCCCATCAGTCTATCGAACACCATTTCCTGCCTAATGTGGATTTCCTTCAGTTCCTCTGTCACCCTAGATCCTCTGGCCACTACTATATCAGGAAGATTGTCTGTGTCCTCCTTAGTGAAGACAGATCCAAAGTACCTGTTCAACTCATCTGCCATTTCCTTGTTCCCCATAATAAATTCACCTTTTTCGGTCTTCAAGGGTCCAACTTTGGTCTTAACTAATATTTTCCTCTTCACATACCTAAAGAAGCTTTTACTATCCTGCTTTATATTCTTGGCTAGCTTACCTTCGTACCTCATCTTTTCTCCCAGTATTGTCTTTTTGGTTATCTTCTGTTGCTCTTTAAACATTACCCAATCCTCTTGCTTCCCGCTCATCTTTGCTACGTTGTACTTCTTCGCTTTAATTTTTATATTGTCCCTGACGATCCTTGTCAGCCATGGTCGTCCCTTTCTCCCCTTTTAATCTTTCTTCCTCCTAGGAATGAACTGATCCTGCACCTTCTATATTATTCCTAGAAACACCTGCCATTGTTGTTCCACTGTCATCCCTGCTAGTGTATCTTTCCAGTCACCTTTGGCCAGCTCCTCCCTCATGGCCCCATAGTCCCCTTTATTCAACTGTAACACTGTGACCCCCGATCTACCCTCCTCCCTCTCCAATTGTAGATTAAACCTGACCATGTTATTCTGAGCAGGTATTAAATAAACGCTTTGATGATTGCAGTCCTTTGTCACAGAACTCCTCATTGAGATTTTTAACTTCATTTGAGTTCCACTTATATATGATTCTGTGTTTCAAAAGCAGTCGTCGAGGCCACATCCACCGGAGATACGAATGGGGGTACAGACACATCTGCAGGCTGGACAGGTATACAATTTAATAAAGAAAATTGTCAGCTTAGATTTGACTTTAATTATTTGTCATTCACACCCTTATAAGATTATTAAATTCATCCTCCTTCCATTCGTAATAGAAACATAGACAATAGGTGCAGGAGTAGTCCATTCGGCCCTTCGAGCCTGCACCGCCATTCAATATGATCATGGCTGATCATCCCACTCAGTATCCTGTACCTGCCTTCTCTCCATACCCCCCGATCCCTTTAGCCACAAGGGCCACATCTAACTCCCTCTTAAATATAGCCAATGAACTGGCCTCAACTACCTTCTGTGGCAGAGAATTCCGCAGATTCACCACTCTCTGTGTAAAAAATGTTTTTCTCATCTCGGTCCTAAAAGATTTCCCCCTTATCCTTAAACTGTGACCCCTTGTACTGGACTTCCCCAACATCGGGAACAATCTTCCTGCATCTAGCCTGTCCAACCCCTTAAGAATTTTGTAAGTTTCTATAAGATCCCCCCTCAATCTTCTAAATTCTAGCGAGTACAAGGCGAGTCTATCCAGTCTTTCTTCATATGAAACACATAATATTTATGTGTTTCAAAAATCGTCCATGATCTGACCGCAACGACATAAAACATTTCACCAGTTTAGTTTTGTTAATTGCAGCTGTTGAGGGTCTGTATTGTTTCTGCATGTGAATCCATCTTTTGTTTTCAGAGATAGTCAATGACATCAACAATCACCTACACAGATCTCCATCCTGCTGGATCAATGTTATCTTTATTAACTTTAGATTATGTTGATTATAGTCTTCCTCCAAGAGACACACCGACTTCTGCAGCAATAGGAGGGTCCAGCATGGACCTGGGGCATAATTGATGTTCTCTTGGATGTAGATGTCATGTGTATGTTAAAGTTAATAGTTTGCACTTTGTTTTTTGTTTGAAGTTCTCACATTGTTAAGGTTAATTAAAATTTCTTGTTAAAGACTTTTTTCAATATTTGCTTATCACAATTCGTTACCTTTGATGGAAATGAAGGAAATTCTTATTTTTTCAAACAAAAATTGATGTCTGAAATCCATTATTTATATATTAGGCCAACATGTCATCACTTAAATCTCATATTTCATTTATCATATATTTAGATAATTGATACACACACCAAATCAAGGAAGGAATGCAATGTATTCTCACTTTAACTTCTCACAATTATTTTTTGAGTGAAAGACACAAGCTCTGCATTTTAAAGGAATATATATATTGAACCTTCACACAGACAGTGAACTTCCTGACTGAGTTGCCCAATGCTGTAACTCTTACACTGGGCATCAAACCCTGTACACAAACAGTGAACTCACTGACTGAGTTGCTCAATGCTGTACTTTTTATTTTGGGCATGCTGCCTGACCCGCTGAGTTACTCCAGCACTCTGTGACACGTCACCTATCCATGTTCTCCACAGGTGCTGCCTGACCCGCTGAGTTACTCCAGCATGTTGTGTCTTGTTTTGTCAACCAGCACCTGCAGTTGCTTGATTTTTATCCCAAATCTTCCCTGGTTTCAGGGCTTTTACTAAGTTTGGCATCTGTGCAATGGGTGCATTACGGGGAAAGGTAAAGGGTCACAGTGCACTAAAAAACCATTTTGCAGTAAAGAGCACAATATCTAATTTGTAGACAGCGCTCCCAATGTGCAGTGAATTCATTGAGTCACTGACCGCACCGGCACCTTGACCCCCCTACCAGGGTGATTCACCCCCCCCCCCGTCCCCCACACCGTGTTGATTCACCCCCCCCGGACCCCCACAATGTGGTGATTCACCCCCCGGACCCCCACAATGGAGTGATTCACCCCCCCCCCCGACACACACACTGGAGTGATTCACCCCCCGAACCTCACACAGTGGTGATTCACCCCCCACACCCCAGACCCCCAGAATGGGGTGATTTACAAGGGTGCCGGGCTGCCTGTCGCCCTGCTGCCGCCAAACACCAAACGATATTGCCAAGTGCAGGAACTATCTTTGAAGTAGTGGGGAGGTGTCCGCCTGCCCTATGGCGACAAATATGCATGGAGGCGAGAATAATTTCTTAAAATTTCTGGAGATGTCTGGCATTTTCTTTCGTTATTGGTAGTGCAACCTTAATTCTGAAGAATTCCAAAGAGCACAGTTGTCAAAGTTCGTCTCTTAAAGAAAGCAGACAGCAACAAAATTGTTAAAGTTAAACCAAAGTAATCTTTTAATCAATTTGCCAGACGGGAGTGGCGAGATCTACAAAGACCACACACGTTGCTCAGTGCTTCTCGAACACCACTCAAAGAACAAAGGAAAGTTTGTGTAATTATACATTTTCTTATCAATAAACACACCTAAATCTGAGTGAAAGATCTGTAGCCTAAGGGGACCAAGGGAGGCTGGACCCATATATTTGCAATGTCAGCCTTATTCTCAAATCTTGGCACAGCTTCAGTACAGCTGCCCATTCCGGAAGGACAACTAACTCCATTGTGTTTTCAAATGACTTCCATCTTGGTTCCAGAATGGGCATCCGTCTGTGAACTAAAACAAGCTTGTAAGACTTGGATGAAAGCCACTACCTTGTCCATAGCTGGGACAGGCAGTTCAGACACATATCAAATATGGTGCTGTGCCCAGACAATACATCTCTATGTTAATACATTGTCAATACATTGTTTCAATGATTAGTACAAACCAAGCTTCTAAGATTTCCATAAGTTTATTCTGCTGGGAAAATTCTCTTTTAAATTTGACTGCTTTCTGTTTTTCAGCAAATTTAAATGCAACCGTGTGCAAGCAGGCTGGAGGAGCGGGCAAAGGCCTTGCCACAGAGCGGGTAGGTGACGGGGTGCTGGCTGGTGTGGACTCGCCGGAGCTCCAGCAGGTGGTCAAGGCAGGTGAAGCCCTTAACACAGGACAGGCAGGGGAAGGGTCGCTCACCGCTGTGGGCATGCCGGTGCTGCCACAGGCAGGACATGCGGGTGAAACCCTTGCCACACTCAGAGCACACAAAGGGTGTCTCTCCGGTGTGTAACCGCTGGTGCTCCCGCAGCCCCCGTGCTCTCTTGTCACAGTGGGAGCAGCTGCTCGCCGGCGTGGGTCCGCCGGTGGTGCCGCAACCCCCGCAAGCTGTCAAACTCCTCACCGCAGTACGGGCAGTCGTAGGGCTGGCCACTTTTGAGCACTCGCTGGTGAGACAGGGGATGGGAGGCCATGGTAAAGCGCTCTCCACACACCGGGCTGGGGACGGGACCGTCGCTGGTGTGCACCCGCTGGTGGGACAGCAGATAGGTGGAGCGGGTGAAGCCCTTGCCGCACTGGGCGCAGGTGTAGGGGCGTTCGCCGGTGTGGGTGCGCTGGTGCACCAGCAGGGTGCCAGAGCGGGTGAAGCCCTTGCCGCACTGTGTACAGGTGTAGGGGCGCTCGCCGGTGTGGGTACGCTGGTGCACCAGCAGGGTGCCAGAGCGGGTGAAGCCCTTGCCGCACTGTGTACAGGTGTAGGGGCGCTCGCCGGTGTGGGTGCGCTGGTGCTCCAGCAGATTGCCGGAGTGGGGGAAGCCCTTGCCGCACTGGGCGCAGGTGTAGGGTCGCTCACCAGTGTGTGTGCGCTGGTGGAACAGCAGGTTTCTAGACTGGGTGAAGTCCTTGCCGCAGTCGCTGCAGGTGTAGGGGCGCTCGCCGGTGTGCGTGTGCTGGTGGGACAGCAGCTTGCTGGAGGAGGTGAAGCCCTTGCCGCACTGGGCGCAGGTGTAGGGGCGCTCGCCAGTGTGGGAGCGTTGGTGCACCAGCAGGTTGCTGGAGCGGGTGAAGCCCTTGCCGCAGTCACTGCAGGTGTAGGGTCGTTCCCCGGTGTGCAGGCGCCTGTGCACCTTCAGTTCCGGCGACGACTTGAAGCTCTTGCCGCACTCCGAGCAGTCGAAGGGGCGTTCTCCCGTGTGAACCCGCCGATGGATCTCCAGCAGGCTCGGGTGCTGACACGCCTTGCCACACACGTCGCACTCATAATGCTTCTCCTTGTTGTGCCCCCTCATGTGGTCCTCCATCGAAGCTCAGCCCCTCGAAGCTCAGCCCACACACCGAGCAGATGGTGGGGGGGGGGGGTCACCGGCACCCTGGCCGCCCTCAATGGCCGCTCACGTTCCCGTCTCTCCGTCCACAGCAACGGCTCCTAAACCCTGCAGGATGGGAGCACAGAGGGTCAACAAGCTGGCAAACAGGACATTACTAGCACATATTGGGTGCATTTATGGCGGAGGAAACCGTTATATAATTCTGTGTGGCACAGTGGCGCAGCGTTACAGTTCCTGCCTCACCGCCAGAGGCCCAGGTACGATCCTGACTACGGGTGCTGTCTGTGCGGAGTTTGCACATTCTCCACTTGACCTGCGTGGGTTTTTACTCCGGGTGTTCCGGTTTCTTCCAACATTTCAAAGACGTTCATGGTTCTAGATTAATCGGCCTCCGCCAAAATTGTTAAATTGTCCCTAATGTGTGTAGGATAGTGCTAGTGTACGGGGTGGATCACTGGTCGGGCGCGGAGTCCGTGGGCCGAAAGACCTGTTTCCGCGCTGCATCTCTAAACTAAACTAAACCAAAGAAGGGTCTCGACCCACAAATGTCACCCATTCCTTCTCTCCGCAAAATGCTGCCTGACCCGCTGAGTTACTCCAGCACTCTCTCTCTGTCTCTCTCTGTCTGTCTCTCTCTTTTTCTGTCTCTCGCTCTCTTTCTCTCTGTCTCTCCCTCTCTCTCTCTCTGTCCCTCTCATTTCTCTCTCTGTAACTGTCACTTTCTCCCTCTCTCTATCTCACTGTCTCTCTCTCTCTCACTCTCTCTGTCTCTCTCTCGCTGTGTGTCTCTCTCTCTATCTGTCTCTCTCTCTCTATCTGTCTCTCTCACTGTCTCTCTGTCTCCCTCCCTCTCTCCCTGTCTCTCTCTCCTCTCTCTCTCTCTCTCTGTCTCTGTCTCTGTTCTCTCTCTCTCTCTCTCTCTCTCTCTCTCTCTCTCTCTCTCTCTCTCTTCTCTCTCTCTCTCTCTCTCTCTCTCTCTCTCTCCCCTCTCTCTCTCTCTCTATCTATCTGTCTCTCTCTCTCTCTCTCTCTCCCTCTCTCTCACTCTCTCTGTCTCCCTCCCTCTCTCCGTCTCTCTCCTTCTCTCTGTCTCTCTCTCTCTCTGTTTCTCTCTCTCTCTCTTTCTCTCTCTCTCTCTCTCTCTCTCTCTCTCTCTCTCTCTCTCTCTCTCTCTCTCTCTCTCTCTGTCCCTCCCTCTCTCCCTCTCTCTGCATCTGCCTCTCTCTCTAACTCCCTGTCTCTCTCTCTGTGTCTATTTCCCCTCTCTCTGTCTCTCCCTATGTGTCTCTCCTGTTTCTCTCTCTCTGTCTCTCTCTGTCTCTGTATCTATTTCTCTCATCTCTGTCTCTCTCTCTCCTTCTCTTTCCCTCTGTCTCTCTCTGTCTCCCTGTCTCTGTCTTTCACTTCTCTCTCTGTCTCTCTGTCTCCATCTCTGTCACTCTCTGTCTGTCACTCTCTGTCTCTCTCAATTTTCAATTTCAATTGAAAAACGTTATTGGCATTATAAAAATACATTGTTATATTGCCAAAGTATAAAACATGACATACATATTTAAAATGCATAAGTATAAATACAAGTATACAGTGCATGGATAGATATGTCCCTGTACATAAACTCGCAATAGGCCTATAGCCCTTTATTGATTGCTACACGTTCTTGCAGCTGTAAGCAGTACAACAGATAGCAAGTTTCGCAATTCAATATTAATTTCTTAGTGTCAGTTAATGTCAATTAGTGTGTGCGTACATATGTGCATATTGGTCATTCACCGTCTCTCAGGTTATGGCATTCTGTTACGTATTGTGCACCAAGATGTGCCGTATTTCCTTCGCCAAGGATTATTCTTAGTTTTGGATGTATCAACTAGTTCTCTTTAAAACCAGGGGTTGCCCAGACTGAGTTTGTCAAAGTATGTTTTCCTTGTTTGTCAATTTTTTTGCATTTAGGAGGAAGTGCAACCTCTGTTTCAACCTCATCTGTCAAACAGTAGCCGGATATTCTGCTTTATCTTGTTTGCCAGAATCTCTTCTGTCTTGCTTTTCAACTGCCAGATAGTGTCCGCCTTAAACCATAGGTCTGTCTCTCTGCTTTATGTCTCTAACAGTTGAGAGATGGTCTGCCAATTTATAATCTCTTATTAGGGCACGGTAACATTCTAATCTGCTTTGGCTTTGGTTTCTTTGTCCCAATGTTCCAATACGTTTCTTTACATTGTTTGATCATTTGGTTCACTCTAACTGGTGATAGGGGATCAGTATTGATCTGAGGCTGGTCAGGATTTAACTGGATAGGGTTTAACTGAATAGGGGTAGTTAGTCTCAGTACCAAATGACACAGGGAACTCTTTTCTAGGCTCCCCTCTTGTGTTTTAAGGGCTTTAAACTGGAGGGTATCTGGGGGGCTAGATTTAAGGTGATTCCAAAAAATTAGTGCTCTTTTCTGGATATTTATTATCAGTGGGTATCTGCCTATTTCCGCCCTACGTGCGTTTGTTGGTGTTTTCCTTTGGATGCGGAGGATGTTCCGACAAAATTCCGCATGCAGGGCCTCCGTTGTATGTTTTTCCCATTTACTATCATTATGGCGAATGAGCGGACCCAATACTTCATTACCATAAAGCGCAATAGGCTGGATTATACTGTCAAATATTTAACCCGGATTTTAATTGGAGTTTGGATGTTGTATGAATCTTATTTTTATTGCATACAGAGCTCTTCGAGCTTTCTCTTTTAGTGCATTCACTGCCATATTGAAGTTCCCTGATGCTGCAACAGTTAGACCAAGGTAAGTATAGCTCATAGTGTGTTCGATAATAATACCATTGAGAGTAAATTTGTATTCATTTAACAAGGGTTCTGAACTTCAGGAAGGGTAACTTTGAGGATATGAGACGTGAATTGGCAAGATAGACTGGCAAGTGATTCTCAAAGGGTGACGGTGGATATGCAATGGAAGGCATTTAAAGACTGCATGGATGAACAATAACAATTGTTCATCCCAGTTCGGCAAAAGAATAATCAGGGAAGGTAGTGCATCCGTGGATAACAAGGGAAATCAGAGATATTATCAAGACAAAAGATGAAGCATACAAATTAGCCAGAAAAAGCAGCCTACCAGAGGATTGGTAGAAATTCAGAGTCCAGCAGAGGATGGCAAAGGGCTTAGTTAGGAAAGGGAAAATAGATTATGAAAAAAAACTGGCAGGGAACATAAAAACTGACTGCAAAAGTTGTTATGGATATGTGAAGAGATAAAGATTAGTTAAAACAAATGTAGGTCCCTTGCAGTCAGAAACTGGTGAATTGATCATGGGGAACAAGGAAATGGCAGACCAATTGAATAACTACTTTGGTTCTGTCTTCACTAAGGAAGACATAAATAATCTGCCGGAAATAGCAGGGGACCGGGGGTCACATGAGATGAGGAACTGAGTGAAATCCCGGTTAGTCGGGAAGTGGTGTTAGGTAAATTGAATGGATTACAGGCCGATAAATCCCCAGGGCCAGACAGGCTGCATCGCAGAGTACTCAAGGGAGTAGCCCCAGAAATAGTGGATGCATTAGTGATAATTTTTCAGAACTCTTTAGATTCTGGAGTAGTTCCTGAGGATTGGAGGGTAGATAATGTAAGCCCACTTTTTAAAAAGGGAGGGAGAGAGAAAACTTGGAATTACAGACCAGTTAGTCTAACATCGGTAGTGGGGAAACTGCTAGAGTCAGTTAATAAAAGATGGTATAGCAGCACATTTGGAAAGTGGTGAAATCATTGGACAAAGTCAGCATGGATTTATGAAAGGTAAATCATGTCTGACGAATCTTATAGCATTTTTCGAGGATGTAACTAGTAGAGTGGATAAGGGAGAACCAGTGGATGTGACTTTCAGAAGGCTTTCGACAAGGTCCCACATATGAGATTAGCATACAAAATTAAAGCACACGGTATTGGGGATTCAGTACAGGTATTGGGGGCAGACAGGAAGCAAAGAGTAGGAATAAACGGGTCCTTTTCAGAATGGCAGGCAGTGACTAGTGGGGTACCGCAAGGCTCAGTGCTGGGACCCCAGCTATTTACAATATATATTAATGAGCTGGATGAGGGAATTGATGCAACATCTCCAAGTTTGCGGATGACACGAAGCTGGGGGGCAGTGTTAGCTGTGAGGAGGATGCTAGGAGGCTGCAAGATAGGTTGGGTGAGTGGGCAAATGCATGGCAGATGCAGTATAATGTGGATAAATGTGAGGTTATCCACTTTGGTGACAAAAACAGGAAAGTAGACTATTATCTGAATACAATACAATACAATACAATTTATTTGTCATTTGGACCCCGTTGTGGTCCAAACGAAATGTCGTTTCTGCAGCCATACATTACAAAACGAAGAAGACCCGAGACACAAACACAATTTACACACACATCCATCAGAGCGCTGTGATGGAAGCAAAAAAACAAACAAAAAAAAACACCTTATCTCTCCACTGCACTCCCCCCCCCGATGTCAGAGTGAAAGTCAAAGCCCCCAGCGGGCGATGGTGATTATCCCGCGGCCATTTAAGCCACGCCGGGCGATGCAAGGTCGCACACCGATTCTTGGTGTTAGAGCCCCGGCGTGCGCTCGATTAGCAAAAGGGGAGATGCAACGAGACCTGGGTGTCACGGTACACCAGTCATTGAAAGTAGGCATGCAGGTGCAGCAGGCAGTGAATAAAGCGAATGGTATGTTAGCATTCATAGCAAAAGGATTTGAGTATAGGAGCAGGGAGGTTCTACTGCAGTTGTACAGGGTCTTGTTGAGACCACACTTGGAGTATTGCATACAGTTTTGGTCTCCTAATCTGAGGAAAGACATTCTTGCTATAGAGGGAGTGCAGAGAAGGTTCACCAGACTGATTCCTGGGATGTCAGGACTTTCATATGAAGAAAGACTGGATAGATTCGGTTTGTACTCACTAGAATTTAGAAGATTGAGGGGGATCTTATAGAAACGTACAACATTCTTAAGGGGTTGGACAGGCTAGATGCAGGAGATTGTTCCCGATGTTGGGGAAGTCCAGAACAAAGGGTCACAGTTTAAGGATAAGGGGGAAATCTTTTAGGACCGAGATGAGGAAAACATTTTTCACACAGAGAGTGGTGAATCTCAGGAATTCTCTGCCACAGAAGGTAGTTGAGGCCAGTTCATTGGCTATATTTAAGAGGGAGTTAGATGTGGCCCTTGTGGCTAAAGGGATCAGGGGGTATGGAGAGAAAGCAGGTACAGGATACTGCGTTGGATGATCAGCATTAATCATATCGAATGGCGGTGCAGGCTCGAAGGGCCAAATGGGCTACTCCTGCACCTATTTTCCTATGTTTCTATGTTTCTATGTAAGAACCGCAATGGAATGGAATAAACGGGACAACAATATCGTCCAAATGTTTAAGAAGGAACTGCAGATGCCTGGAAAATCGAAGGTAGACACAAAACGTTGGAGTAACTCAGCGGGTGAGGCAGCATCTACGGAGCGAAGGAATAGTTGACGATTCGGGTCGAGTCCCTTCTTCAGACTCAAGAACCATTTCCTTCGCTCCATAGATGCTGCCTCACACGCTGAGTTTCTCCAGCATTTTTGTCCACCAGCAATAGAGTCAAATCACCTTCACTGGACAATAGACAACAGATGCTGGAGGAGGCCATTCGGCCCTTCGAGCCAGCACCGCCATTCAATGTGATCATGGCTG
>JAXLNO010005343.1:0-196409 GCA_038087875.1 Malacoraja senta | reverse complement strand
AATTATCCTATCGACTCTCAATTTTTCGATATATGTGAATTACCGGAGCACGTGGTTAGTACAGGTGTCAGAGATTAGTTCTTGAATAATACAGGTGTCAGAGGTTCTGGGTAGAATGGGGTTAAGGGGAAAGAATAGATCAGCCATGATTGAATGGCGGAATGTACTTAATGGGCCATATGGCCTAATTCTACTCCTATCGCTTATGACCTCGTGACGTGGTCAAATGGAGAACGGGAAAAAAAACCACGGGCGGCCAGATTCAATTAGGGCTTCTAGAGTTGAGGTAACACATCTGTAAGCTGCACGCATCTCCCGTCTTACTACATCACTGTGCCAATCTAAACAGTAATCATAAAGCTTCGTCATTTACATCAGTTGGTGACGACGTGATAGACGTGAACTATCTGTGAAATTAGTGAAGCGATGGATACATTTCCATCAGGCAGAAACATGCTCAATGTTAACTCATTCGCCGTATTTCTGATCAAATATTTGTGATTTAGAGAAGAAATAAAAAGTACGAAAACATCTTGTTTATCTAAGTGTTGAATGAACGTCACTGTTAAATTAGTTCAAATGAAATAGTGACAGTCGACTCCAGTCAATGGTTTCACTGGCAGCAAGAGATACCCGAGAACGCTCTCTCCTCACTCTATTGTCTGGTATTACGGATGTCACGTGGCAAACACGGAATATTGTGAGACGGGAGGGTGAGAAGCCGTATCTCGTGCTCCATATTAGTATCAATGCCATATGTAGAACGGGACACGAGAGCCTGCAAAGAGAATTCAGTGAGTTCGGTATTCGGTTAAAAAAACAAGTCCTCCAGGATTGCGATCTCGGGATGAATAAACGGTACCGATAGCAATAGCAGAATAATGCAAGTGAATACTTGGCTAAGGCCCTGGTGTAGGTGGATGGGCATGAAATATATGAATTGTTGGGTTTTCTTACAGGACAAATGGGACCTACATAAAACGGACGGGGTGCAATTGAACTGGGAGGTAAAGGCGGTGTCCTTGCAGTTACTTAGGAGGATTTATGCACGAGGGATGAGCACGGGGGGCGGGGGGGAGCAGCAGGCCAGCCCATGGAACAGCTAGTGGCAAGATCGGGGCTATGACCCATTAGCTTGAAATGGAGGTGTGGCAGGAAAAGGTTAATTAAAAAAAATTAAGATGGATGATCTGAGGTGTGTTTTGAGTGTGGTTCAAAACGTTGAAACAGGTCGGTTGAGGTGTTTATTTTAAGGAGTATTATAGATAAAGCGGATTAGGAGTATTATAGAAAAAGCGGTAGGCTGCTAACTCAACATTTATGAGTTTTGATGTTTCATACATTATAGGAATGGGGTACAAGAGATACAGGAATTGCATTACAAATCAGGAAATGTCAGCGGCACTCACATACTCATCAATTGAGGCAATAGGGGTGGAACGCAATATAAAGAGAGGTGCAACAAAAATGGGATTATACCATCGGCCTCCCTTTCGCCGGTGAATGACAGAGAAACAGATATGTGGGGAGATTAGAGAAAGATGTCAAAACATCAAGTTTCTGGTATCGGTGACAAATCCCGATTATTGACTTCCTTCGTGCAGAAGACCTAAAGAGAGCAAGCTTGGTTAGGTTTATCTAAGGTCGTTTCTTGAAACAGTCTGTGGATATTCCAACTCGAAGCCGGACCATGTTACACCTTGCTTTGGGAAATGAGCTTGATGTTTCAGTGGAAGGGTAATTTGGGATCCCTGATCATAAATCCATAACTTTTAAGATATCTACGAATAAGGATGCATCTAGATATCGGGGGAGATGAAATGGTGAGCAGATGTTGTGGGGTACGTTTACATTGGACATGGTGGGCGATTAAAGGCCAACTGATCAGAAATCAGGACCAGTATGCGCCAGTAAGGAGGAGGAATGACGTTATATAGGCGAGGAATGATTGGATGATCTGAGATATTGTAAATTAGGTGACAATTTGCTGGTGCACTTTGAGAACCAGAAAGAGTTGGTTCTCTTCAAAAGCCTTAAGGTGCCCCTCTTTTATTGAAGTAGGCAAGGGAGGAGATGAGATTGCAGCGCCTTTGATGAGGACCTAAGGTACTGGAAGAGAGAAGGTGAGTGACGGTGAGAAAGGGAGGGAAACATGGAATGAAAACGTCCCCGAGTGTTGTACCTCTTGTGAACAGGTTCACCCACTTAGAAGCTGAGGGGACAGAAGTTATCACACTGAGCGGTGGACTGGCTTGCGAAGCAAAAAGGGCTGTTGAGTCAAAACCAAAGCGGCCAACGTCAGGCAACGCCATTGTAGTTGGAGACTCCATTGTGAGAGGTACGGAGAGGGATTTCTGCGGTAATAGACGGGATTCGAGGATGGCGTGCTGCCTTCCTGGTGCCAGGATCCAGGATGTCACGGACAGAGTGCAGAAAATCCTCCAGGGCGAAGGTGAACAGCCGAAAGTGCAGTCGGCACAAACGATGTCGGAAAGAAGGGGATGAATATTCTGCAGCGTGACTTTAGAGAGCTCGGAAAAATGCTGAAAAGCAGGACCTCCAGGGATGTTATGTCCGGTTTGCTTCCAGTTCCTCGTGCTGGCGAGAGCAGGAACAGGGAGATACGGGACCTGAATGTGTGGCTGAGGAACTGGTGCAGGGGGCAGGGATTTAGATTCTTAGATGACTGGGAACTGTTTTGGAGTAAGGGGGAACTGTACAAAAGGGACGGATTGCATCTTAACAGGTGGGGGACCAGCATTCTGGCAGGCAGGTTTGCCACTGCTACACGGGTGGTTTTAAACTGAATAGGGGGGGGGGTGAGGTGTCAAATGGTATAGTCGAGGACGGAGTTAAAGAGAAAAATAGTAAAGGGAAGGTTAATTACCCCAGAATTAACGGGAAAGGAAGCTCACAAAGGGATAGGAGAGTATGGCCAAGTGTAATAGGGATCGATGTGAAAGGTGAGATGTGTAAGGAATTAAAAGTATTGAATATGAATGCGCGAAGTATAAGAAGTAAAGTAGATGAGCTTGAAGCTCAGTTAGAGGTTGGTAGATATGACATTGTGGGGATTACTGAGACGTGGCTGCAGGAGGATCGGGCCTGGGAACTTAATATTCAGGGTTATACATCCTATAAAAAGGACAGGCAGGTGGGCAGAGGAGGGGTAGGGTAGCTCTGCTGGTGAGGGATGGAATTCCGACCCTTGCGAGGGAAGATATAGGGACTGACGAGGTAGCGTCACTGTGGATTGAGTTGAGGAATTGCAAAGGCAAGAAGACACTAATTGGTGTTATTTACAGACCCCCAAATAGTAGCCCGGATGTAGGGTGTAAGTTGCAGCAGGAGTTAAAACTGGCATGTAACAAAGGGGGTTTTCAATATGCAGGTAGACTGGGAAAATCAGGTTGGTTCAGGACTCCAAGAAATAAAATTTGTAGAATGCCTCCGAAATGGATTCTTAGACCAGCTTGTAATGGAGCCGACCAGAGAAAAGGCAATTCTGGATTTAGTGTTGTCCAATGAACCAGACATGATAAGACAATTCGAGGTAAAGGAACCGCTTGGAGGTAGTGATCATAATATGATTAGTTTTAATTTGCAATTTGAGAAGGAGAAGGTTAAATCGGAAGTGGCAGTGATGCAGTTGAACATAGGGGACTATGACGGCATGAGAGGGGAGCTGGCCAAAGTAGATTGGAAAGGGATCCTTGCAGGAATGACGGTGGAACAGCAATGGCAGGAATTTCTGGGGATAATCCGGAAGACGCAGGATCATTTCATTCCAAAAAGGAAGAAATATTCTAAGGGGAGTAGGAGGCAACCGTGGCTGACAAGAGAAGTTAGGGATAGAATAAAACTAAAATAAAAGATGTATAACACAGCAAAGAGTAGCCGGAAGCCGGAGGATTGTGAAACTTTCATAGGACAACAGAAGGAAACAAAACGGGCAATATGGACTGAAAAGATGAAGTATGAAGGGAAGCTGGCCAGGAATATAAAGAAGGACAGTAAAAGCTTCTTTGGATATGTTAAGGGAAAAAGAGTAGCAAAGTCAAATGTGGGTCCCTTGAAGGCAGACACGGGTGAAATTATTATGGGCAACAAGGAAATGGCAGAAGAGTTGAATAGGTACTTCGGATCTGTCTTCACTAAGGAAGACACAAACAATCTCCCAGATGTAATGGAGGACAGAGGATCTAAGGGGGTAGAGGAACTGAAAGAAATTTTCATTAGGCGAAAAATAGTATTGGGTAGGCTAATGGGACTGAAGGATGATAAATCCCCTGGGCCTGATGGTCTGCATCCCAGGGTCCTCAGGGAGGTGGCTCTAGAAATAGTGGACGCATTGGTGATCATTTTCCAATGTTCAATAGATTCAGGATCAGTTCCTGTGGATTGGAGGATAGCTAATGTTATCCCACTTTTCAATAAAGGAGCGAGAGAGAAAACGGGGAATTACAGACCAGTTAGCCTGACTTCGGTGGTGGGAAAGACAATTATTTAAGAGGTAATAATGGGGCAATTAGATAGCAGTAAAATGATTAGTCCAAGTCAACATGGATTTAGGAAAGGGAAATCATGCTTGACTAATCTTGTGGAATTTGTTGACGATGTGACGAGTTAAATGGATGAAGGGGTAGACTTTCAGAAAGCCTTTGATAAGGTCCTGCACGGACGACTGGTGACTAAAATTAGAGCACATGGTATTGGGGGTAGGGTGTTGATAGAAAATTGGTTGGCGGACCGGAAGCAAAGAGTAGGAGTGAACGGGTCCTTTTCAGAATGGCAGGCAATGGCGAGTGGCGTACCGCAAGGCTCGGTGTTGGGGCCGCAACTGTTTACCATATATATTAATGATTTGGAAGAGGGAATTAGGAGCAACACTAGCAAGTTTACGGATGACACAAACCTGGGTGGCAGAGTGAACTGTGAAAAGGATGTTAGGAGGGTGCAGGGTGACCTGGACAGGTTGAGTGAGTGGGCAGGTGCGTGGCAGATGCAGTATAATATAGATAAATGTGAGGTTATCCACTTTGGCGGCAATAACAAGGGGGCAGATTATTATCTCAATGGGGTTAGGTTAGGCAAGGGGGAGGTACAGCGAGATCTGGGTGGTCCTTGCACACCGGTTACTGAAAGTTGGCGTGCAGGTACAGCAGGCAGTGAAGAAAGCTAATGGAATGTTGGCCTTCATAACAAGAGGATTTCAGTATAGGAGTAAAGAGGTTCTTCTGCAGTTGTATAGGGCTCTGGTGATACCACATCTGGAGTATTGTGTACAGTTTTGGTCTCCAAATTTGAGGAAGGACATCCTTGTGATTGAGGCAGTGCAGCGTAGGTTCACGAGATTGATCCCTGGGATGGCAGGACTGTCATATGAGGAAAGATTGAAAAGACTAGGCTTGTATTCACTGGAGTTTAGAAGGATGGGGGGGGGGGGGGGGGGTCTTATAGAAACATATACAATTATAAAAGTACTGGACAAGCTAGATGCAGGAAAAATGTTCCCAATGTTGGGCGAGTCCAGAAACAGGGGCCACAGTTTTAGAATAAAGGGGAGGTCATTTAAGACTGAGGTGAGAAAACACATTTTCACCCAGAGAGTTGTGAATTTATGGAATTCCATGCCACAGAGGGCAGTGGAGGCCAAATGACTGGATGGATTTAAGAGAGAGTTAGATAGAGCTCTAGGGGCTAAGGCAGTCAAGGGATATGGGGAGAAGGCAGGCACGGGTTATTGATTGGGACGATCAGCCATGATCACAATGAATGGCGGTGCTGGCTCGAAGGGCCGAATGGCCTCCTCCTGCACCTATTTTCTATGTTTCTATGTTTCTATGTTTGGTATGCACTTAAGCTACAATCGAACTATGTATCTTGACCCTTCTGCTCTACAACCGTTTTGCCGTTTACTATTAAGGTCCTGCCCACATTTCACTTCCCAAAATATATAACCTCACACTTATCGTCATTAAACTCGTTAACCATTCATCAGCCCACTTGCCCAAGTGAACAAGATCCTGCTGTAACCTTTGATAACCATTTTCGCTATCTACAATATTACCCAATTAACAGTCATCTGCAATCTTACTAATCCGGCTTTGTATGTTCTCATCCAAATCGTTGATATACAGTAAGCCACAAACAGTAATAGGCCCAGCATCGATCTTGGAGGCACACCACTATCAGAGCCCTCCACTCCAAACCCTCTGAAGAAGGGTCTCGACCCAAAACGTCGCCCATTCCTTCTCTCCAGAGATGCTGTCTGTCCCGCTGAGTTACTTCAGCATTTTGTGTCCATCTTTGCTTTAAACCAGCAGCTCCAGTTCCTACGTACACAATTGCCACCCTGCAATCTTCCGGCACCTCACCCATATTTGATGATGACTCATATATCCCAGCCAGGTCACCTGCAATTTCTTCACTAGCTTCCCGCGGTGCCCTCGGATAAATCTGATCAGGCCCGGAGGATTTCTCTACCTTTTACACGTTAGTACGTTGAGCACCTCTATCGCAACACAGACTGCCCTCAAGACACTTCCATTCATTGCCCCCAAGTTCCCAGATCTTCATGTTTTTCATGCAAGGAAAAGCCTAGGAGCTATAGATCTGTGCCTGACGTCTATGGCAGATATGTTACTGGAGAGTATTCTGAGATAAGATATATATGCAGCTTTATGAACAATGGCCGATAGGTGACATTGAACCTGTGTATTTACGAAAGTAATATAGCCTCACATATGACCAAGAGTTTTGAAGAAGCAACTTAGAAGGTTGAAGATGGCAATGACAGAGAAAATGTTTTCATGGAAGTTTCTGCATGCCAAGTTACACTGGAAAGCTAGATGGCGTGAGAGCTAGCTTAATGGGCAGAAATTCTGATTTATGGTAGGCAGTAGTTACAAAAATCAGATTGAAGGCTGTGACTCTTGCTGTGTTCATGGATCGGGGCTGGGTCCATTGCTGTTTGTGTTTTATATCAACAATTTGGATGAGAAGAAACAAGGCATGATAATAATGTCTGCAGATGCCATTAATGGATGTGGTATCGGAGACAGGGTCGGCACGGCAGCGCAGTGGGAGAGTTGCTGCCTTACAGCGCCAAAGACTCGTGTTCGATCCTGACTACGGGTGCTGTCTTATCGAATTTGTACGTTCTCCCTGTGACTACGTGAATTTTCTCCGAGATCTTTAGTTTCCTCCCACACTCCAAAGCAGTACAGGTTTGTAGGTTAATTGGCTTGATCTAAATGTAAATTGTACTTAGTGTGTGTGCGCGACAGTGTTAATGTATGGGGATTGCTGGTTGATGCAGACTTGGTGGGCGAAAGGGCCTGTTTCCACGCTGTACCTCTAAACTGAAAATACTAACCAGTGAAGACGGTCATCAAAAATTACAGCAGGATCTTGATCAGTTGGGCACATGGATTGAGGGATAGCCAATGAAGCTTAATGGAAGCAATTGCGAGTTGTTGCATTTTGGGAGTTCACCCCAGGGCAGGACATTTATAGTGAAGCCTGGGAAATGTTATAGGGCAGAGGGAACTAGGCATACGGATACATAGTTACCTGTACATGGCGTCACAGGTAGATGGGTTAGTAAGGAAAGCTTTTGGCACATTTTCATTCAGTTGTCAAGGTATTCAGTTCATAATTTCTGTTATGGTGAAGTCGTAGGAGACGATGGTGAGATCACATTTTGAATATTGTTTTCACTTTCGGTCACCCTGCTTCAGGAATGATGTCATTATGCTGGAAATGGTGAATAGAGAAGTTTACCAGATGTTATCAAGACTGGAGGGCCTGAGCAATGGGGTAAGGTTGGGCGGACTAGGACCACAGGAGACCGAAGGTGATATTCTGGGCGTGTATAACATCATGAGAGAAAAAGAAAGGTTTAAATGCTCCGTCATTTAGCCAGGGTGGGTGAATCAAGAAGCAGAGGCCAAAGGTTTATAGTGAGAGGGAAAGCTTTAATAGGAACCTGAGGGGGAACTTTTTCACTCAGAGGGAGGTGGGTGTATGAAGCGAGCTACCAGAGGAGATAGTTGGGGCAGGTATAATAACAGCATTTAAATGACAAGTAGATAGGTACTTGGATAGAATAGTGCAAAGGAATTTTGGCAAAACGCGGGTACATTTGGCGAGCTTCGATTAGCATCTTGGTCAACGTGGACCAATTGGGCCGAAGGGCCTATTTCCCGTGCTCTATGATTCTATACCATTATGACAGGCCTGTTCTCGTGCTGCACGACTCTGTGAATCTTCCCAAGTCGCACAGAAAGCTATATTTCCAACCACGTTTTTTCTGTCATGATATCCCCGCAATCTCACGATGGTCTGGCGAATCTTCATCGTAGCCCTATTAAAGAAACTGTTCACTTTTGGAGTAAATGAACTAAACTGTAACAAATTAGGCCGGATGTGGTCTCAACTAGGCCGTAGGTTGTTGTAAGATGACAAGTGCATTCTGGTAGTGAAATTCTATAGCAATAACAAATTGGAGGAACAGCATCTGATATTTCGCTTGGGCAGCTTGCACCCCAGTGGTATGAATATTAATTTAACTCACTTCGGGTAGCCCCGGCATTCCCTCTCTCTCTATCCCTCTCCCACCCAAGTCGCAACAGCTTCTCATTTACACCCTACAAACTGCTTACAATGGCCTGTTTCCTTTATCATCGTTACTTGTTTTGCAGAGCTTTCATTCATTGTTCTTTACCTCTCCACATCACCGTCTATATCTCTCGTTTCCCTTATCCCTAACCAGTCTGCAGAAAGGTCTCGACCCGAAACGTCACCTATTCCTTCTCTTCAGAGGTGCTGCCCGTCCCGCTGAGTTACTCCAGCTTTTTGTGTTTAAGAAACAACTGCTGATGCTGGAAAAATCGAAGGTAGACAAAAATGCTGGACAAACTCAGCGGGTGAGGCAGCATCTATGGAGAGAAGGAACAGGCAACGTTTCGGGTCGAGACCCTTATTCCTTCGCTGCATAGATGCTGCGTCACCCGCTGAGTTTCTCCGGCATTTTTGTCTACCAGCTTTTTGTGTGTATCTAACATTAACTTACCATTTGCTTGTCGAACCTCACTGTTTGGTGGAAATGAATAATGAATAGACTTCGGTGACTTGCAGGTACCTTTGAATATCAACATTTCCGCATATCTCACCCTAAAACATATAATCGGCACCTGTGCACTGTCTGTCTACGGGTGTGCATAATTTCAATTTCCCCCCATGGTACACCATCTGCCACGGCATTTCCTCATTGTATTTCATCTGTCGGGACATCTTACTCACCACGTATTTTTAAGGCAACGCTAAACCTGACCACTTTGCCGAATCCATTGATCCATCAATAAAGGATCATTTCATTTTGATTGGTCACGAGCTGCCACATTGAGAAGTGTCTGTTTATTCCGATTCTTTGCTTTCGAATCATTAACCGTGTCACAATTCACACGTCTCTGCTGATCCCTATTCTATGTGCTCTTTTCACCGAGCTCCGATTTTGAAAAGCTGTCGGAAGATTGAATGTCTGCGGAAACCGAAAATAAGCTGCAGCCACTTGCAGACGCACCACGATGTGCACTCCAAGAATTACAAGGCAGCACATGTTTGCTATGACACTTGATCTAACCTTCCCGTTTCGCGGCGATCCTGTCCCTCTCTTTCTCTCGCTGTCCAAGTTCAAGTTCGCGTTTATTGTCAATTAACCAACTAAGGTCCAGTGGAATTTGAGTTACCACACAGCCATACTAAGTGAAAAGAGCACAGTGCAAAGATAAACTAAATTTAACATGAACTTGCACCACAGTGGAATCAACATTCCACTGATGGAAGTCAATAAAGTTCAGTCATCTTCCTCCTTTGTTCACCCGTGGTAATCGGGGTCTTGAACACTCGCAGTTCGCCGCTGCCGACGGTCCGATGTCCAGGCCCTCTCGTCGGGATGATTAAAACTCCGGCGTCGGGTCGGATTGGAACACTCCGCGGCATGGAGTTCCAGAGTCGGCCTCTTCTAACCGGAGACCGCTCGCTACACGGTGTTCAAGTCCACAAGCCCCGCGGTCTTTGTATTGTATCCAGGGTAAGGGGGGAGTATGAGGGCCAGGGCAGTTTACTGTTCTGGATGTCAGATGTGGGAGTTCATGGAGTCTGATACCCCTCCAGACGTCCACATCTGTGCCAGGTGCGTCGAGATGGGGCTATTAAGGGACCGTGTTAGGAACCTGGTGCAGCAGCTCGATGACCTCTGTCTGATCAGGGAGAGTGAGGAGGTCATAGAAAGGAGTTATAGGGAGGTGGGCACTCCAAGACCACGGGAGGCAGACACGTGGGTCACGGTTAGGAAGGGCAAGGGGTAGAGGCAGGGACTAGTGAGTATCCCGGTGGCTGTACACCTTGAAAATAAGTACTCCTGTTTGAGTACTGTTGGGGGGGACAGCCTTCCTGGGGGTAGCGACAGCGGCCGGGCCTCCGGCACAGAGACCGGCCCTATTGCTCAGAAGGGTAGGGAAAAGAAGAGGAGGGCAATAGTAATAGGGGACTCTATAGTTAGGGGGTCGGATAGGCGATTCTGTGGACGCAGTCATAAGACCCGGATGGTAGTTTTCCTCCCTGGTGCAAGGGTCAGGGATGTGTCTGAACGCATCCAAGATATCCTGAAATCGGAGGAGAGGAGCAGAGGTCATGGTACATATAAGGTACCAATGACATAGGCAGAAAAAGAGAAGAGGTCCTGAAAGGAGAATTTAGGGAGTTGGGAGGAGAGTTAAGGAGAAGGACCGCAAAGGTAACAATCTCAGGATTACTACCTGTGCCACGCAACAGTGAGAGTAGGAATGGAATGAGGTGGAGAATAAATGCGTGGCTAAGGAACTGGTGCAGCGGGTCAGGGATTCAAAATTCTGGATCATTGGGACCTCTTTTGGGGAAGGTGTGACCTGTACAGAAAGGACGAGTTGCACTTGAACCGGAGGGGAACCAATATCCTGGCGGGGAGATTTGCAAAGGCTACTGGGGAGACTTTCAACTGGAACGGTTCGGGGGAGGGACTCAAATAGAGAAAGCTAGTAGACAATGTGGGAGGCAGGAGGCAGAGAAGGGAAGCATTCGGACCCAAAATGTAGGGGAGAAAGAAGAAAAAGATAATAAACAGAGAATAAGTGGTGGTGGGTTTCTTAAATGTGTATATTTTAATGCTAGGAGCATTGTAAGAAAGGTGGGTGAGCTTAGAGCCTGGATTGACACCTGGAAGTATGATGTTCTGGCGATCAGTGAAACATGGTTGCAGGAGCGGTGTGATTGGAAACAAAATATTCCAGGATTTCGTTGCTTCAGGGGTGATAGAATTGGAGGGGCAAGAGGTGGGGGTGTTGCATTGCTTGTCAAGGAAGATATTACAGCAGTGCTTTGGCAGGATAGATTAGAGGGGTCGGCTAGGGAGGCTATTTGGGTGGAACTGAGAAATGGGAAAGGTGTAGCAACACTTATAGGGGTGTATTATAGACCGCCTAATGGGGAGCGAGAATTGGAAGAGCAAATATGTAAGGAGATAGCAGATATTAGTAGTAAGCACAAGGTAGTAATTGTGGGAGATTTCAATTTTCCACACATAGACTGGGAAACACATTCTGTAAAAGGGCTGGATGGTTTGGAGTTTGTAAAATGTGTGCAGGATAGTTTTTTGCAGCAATACATAGAGGTACCTACTAGAGAAGGGGCAGTGCTGGACCTCCTGTTAGGAAATGAGACAGGGCAGGTGGCGGAGGTATGCGTTGGGGAGCACTTCGGGTCCAGTGATCACAATACCATTAGTTACAATATATTTATGGAGAGGGTCAGAACTGGACCTAGGGTTGAGATTTTTGATTGGAGAAAGGCTAACTTTGAGGAGATGAGAAAGGATTTTAAAGGAGTGAATTGGGACATGTTGTTTTTATGGGAAGGATGTTGAAGAGAAATGGAGGACATTTAAAGGTGAAATTTTAAGAGTACAGAATCTTTATGTCCCTGTTCGGTTGAAAGGAAATAGTAAAAATTGGAAAGAGGCATGGTTTTCAAGGGAAATTGGACACGGTTCGGAAAAAGAGAGAGATCTACAATAATTATAGGCAGTATGGAGTAAATGAGGTGCTTGAGGAGTATAAAGAATGTAAAAAGAATATTAAGAAAGAAATTAGAAAAGTTAAAATAAGATATGAGGTTGCTTTGGCAAGGAAGGTGAAAGTAAATCCAAAGGGTTTCTACAGCTATATTAATAGCAAAAGGATAACAAGGAATAAAATTGTTCCATTAGAGAGTCAGAATGGACAGCTATCTGCAGAGCCAAAAGAGATGGGGGAGATATTGAACAATTTCTTTTCTTCGGTATTCACCAAGGAGAAGGATATTGAATTATGTGAGGCAAGGGAAACAAGCAGAGTAGCAATGGAAACTATGAGATTCAAAGAAGAGGAGGTGTGGACACTTTTGAAAAATATGAAAACAGATGTCTCCAGGTCCTGACAGGATATTCCCTCGCACATTGAGGGAAGTTAGTGTAGAAATAGCAGGGGCTATGACAGAAATATTTCAAATGTCATTAGAAACGGGAATAGCGCCGGAGGATTGGCGTACTGCGCATGTTGTTCCGTTGTTTAAAAAGGGTTCTAAGAGTAAGCCTAGCAATTATAGACCTGTTAGTTTGACGTCAGTGGTCGGCAAATTAATGGAAAGGATACTTAGAGATAATATATATAAGCATCTGCATAAGCAGGGTCTGATTAGGAACAGTCAACATGGATTTGTGCCTGGAAGGTCATGTTTGACTAATCTTGAATTTTTCGAAGAGGTTACTAGGGAAATTGATGAGGGTAAAGCAGTGGATGTTGTCTATATGGACTTCAGTAAGGCCTTTGACAAGGTTCCTCATGGAAGGTTGGTTAAGAAGATTCAATTGTTGGGTATTAATGGTGGAGTAGCAAGATGGATTCAACAGTGGCTGAATGGGAGATGCCAGAGAATAATGATGGATGGTTGTTTGTCAGGTTGCAGGCCGGTGACTAGTGGGGTGCCTCAGGGGTCCGTGTTGGGTCCACTGTTGTTTGTAATGTACATCAATGATCTGGATGATGGTGTGGAAAATTGGATTAGTAAGTATGCAGATGATACTAAGATAGGTGGTGTTGTGGATAATGAAGTAGATTTTCAAAGTCTACAGAGAGATTTAGGCCATTTGGAAGAGTGGGCTGATAGATGGCAGATGGAGTTTAATGGTGATAAATGTGATGTGCTACATCTTGGCAGGACAAATCAAATAGGACGTACATGGTAAATGGTAGCGAATTGAGGAATGCAGTTGAACAGAGGGATCTAGGAATAACTGTGCATAGTTCCCTGAAGGTGGAATCTCATGTAGATAGGGTGGTAAAGAAAGCTTTTGGTGTGCTGGCCTTTAGAAATCAGAGCATTGAATATAGAAGTTGGGATGTAATGATAAAATTGTACAAGGCATTGGTGAGGCCAATTCTGGAGTATGGAGTACAATTTTGGTCGCCCAATTATAGGAAGGATATCAACAAAATAGAGAGAGTACAGAGGAGATTTACTAGAATGTTGCCTGGGTTTCAACAACTAAGTTACAGAGAAAGGTTGAACAAGTTAGGTCTTTATTCTTTGGAGCACAGAAGATTAAGTGGGGACTTGATAGAGGTCTTTAAAATTATGAGCGGGTTAGACAGAGTTGACGTGGATAAGCTTTTCCCATTGAGAATAGGGAAGATTCAAACAAGGGGACATGACTTGAGAATTAAGGGACAGAAGTTTAGGGGTAACATTAGGGGGAATTTCTTTACTGAGAGAGAGGTAGCTGTGTGGAATGAGCTTCCAGTGGAAGTGGTGGAGGTAGGTTCGATTTTATCCTTTAAAAATAGATTGGATGGGTATATTGACGGGATTGCGGCGGCGCGGATTACTGCAGCGGCCCCTACAGCCCGTCTGTCTTTTTTTTTTCTAGTTAAATGTAGTTGTTGGGGTTTTTTTTGTACTGCTTTGATTGTGTATATGTGGGGGGCGGGGGGGGGGGAGGGGGGAAACTTAAAAAAATTCTCTTCCCTGCACGGGAGACCCGACCTTTTCCCTGTCGGGTCTCCGTTGTCGTTGGGGCCTACCTCCGTGGAGCGGCCTCCGACCGGGACGACCGTGGAGCTGCGGACTTACCATCGTGGGGCTGGCCGGCCTCGGAGCGCGGGGAGCGGTGGTGACTCGTTGCTGCTCACTCCGGAGCTGCAGCTGCAGCTGCAGACCCGTGGACTGGGACATCGGGAGCTCGCGGGTCCGGGTGAGAGACCGCTTTCCGGAGCTCCCGCAACGCAACTTCTCCAGCTCGAGTCGCGGGGTTGGAACGACCCGGAGCGGGGCCGTAAATCGCCCGGTCGGCTTTAATGTTAAAGCCGCGGGAAATTCCAGCGCCCGCCGGGGCTCCAACTTGTGACTTTGGGCCCGGAGCGAAGCTGTATACCGCCCGGCGCTGCCTCAACGGCCGTGGGACTTAACATTGCCCGCCTGGGGCTTCAACACCGGGAGAAAAATGGTAGAAGGGAGAGAAATGACTTTGCCTTCCATCACAGTGAGGAGGAGATTCGCTGTGATGGATGTTTTTCTGTAAATTGAATTGTTTGTGTGTCGAGTAGGAATTGTTTTGTTTGTATGGCTGTGGAAACGGAGTTTCGTTTTGAGCCTCTTTGAGGTTCAAATGACAAGAAATCAAATCAAATCAAAGGAATGGAGGGTTATGGTCTGAGTGCAGGTAGATGGAACTAGGGGGAAGAAAGAAGAAAGAAGGGGGGAAAAAGTGTTCGGCAAGGACTTGAAGGGCCGAGATGGCCTGTTTCCGTGCTGTAAAGGTTATATGGTTATATGGTCGGAGCTCTTCTTCTGGCGATCGTCGGTAAAGGATCCCAGGTTCCGCGCCGCGCTCGCGGCTGAAGCTCCGTGCCCGGTACCCAGGAAAGGCGCACCACTCCAGGATGTTACGCCGCAAAAGGAGGGGAGAGGGGCGGGGGAGATGCGACAAGGAGCAAATCGCATCTCCGTCGAAGTAAGTGACCGAAACAATGTTTCCCCAAACCCCCCCCCTCAACCCCACATAAACTAACCAAAACACATTGGAAACCAAAGGGAAGTTTCACATTTGCTACTTAGAATTATCCTGGAATAATTACTGAATCTATAGAACCACGGAGGATAATATATAATATATATATTTCAAAATTCTACAAATCTGTGAACATTGAAGACTGAAGAAGCGTTGCGGCCCGAAACGTTGCCTATTTCCTTCGCTCCATAGACGCTGCTGCACCCGCTGAGTTTCTCCAGCACTTTTGTCTACCTTCGATTTTCCAGCATCTGCAGTTCCTCCTTAAACAACATAGAAGACCAGCTGATTGTAATTCATCAATGCTTGGGCGCATAAACCTCTTCAATGGTGGTAACTGGTCGAGATGCTGCCTCACATTGGCGGAGATCCTCGTTCGATCCTAACCTCGTTCGGTGCTGACTGTGTGGAATTTGCAATTTCTCCTTGTAACTACATGGATTTTCTACGTGTGATTTCTTCCTACATCCCAAAGACTTGCTGCTTTGTTGGCTGCTGTAATTTGCCCTTAACATGCAGGTAGTGGGTGAGAAAGTGGGATAACATGGAACTGGTGTGAAGGGGTGATCGATGGTTGGTGTGGATTAGATGCTCCGTTGGGACTGTTTCTATATTCTCTAGATTCTAAATTCTTTAGTAACATTTAGGTTTTGAAAGTATTTATTTTCCTTTATCCCCTGCGCCCGTCCTTTATTCAACGGCATATCCATAAGCCTCATTTGTCCTTTTCCCAAGGCAGAGATAATGTACAGTATCGGGCCACGCGGTATTGCTGCAAGACGGTCGCCAACAAGCTTCACTGCTTGACTCGCTGTCAAAGAGGAAACATCGTTGAATTTCACCCCCTTTGTTCAGAATGTTTATGTTTGCCGTGCTGCTGTGTCTCTCGATCCTGCACATGAGTTACACAGGTTAATATATTTCTCTCTATTAAATGAAAATATCAGGGAAAAAGTCAATCCGCGAAAAGTATAAGATGTACAACTCTTACTTTTCGGTCTATCTATCTCAGTCATTTGGAATTTTATCGATCCATTCAATGTCATTTCACATGTTTAACGTTTGTTTTTAATTCTGACAGTTACTGACGGGGCCTCCTCGTTCAGGGTGCGTCAGATTCCCGATAAGGTAACGAAGGTGACAGGTGAAAATGTATCCCTGTACTGTACTTTCCCAATCTTTGGTCAGAATGCACTGGTGGATGTATACTGGAAGAGAGACGGTCAAGAAGAGACTTTGAATCCCACCGCATACAGGAGCATGAAAATGAACAATGTCCTGAAGGGATCTGCCGAATTACATCTGTTGGACGTGAGCTTCCGTGACTCCGGGATCTATTATTGCAGTGTGAGAGGCGGAGAAGGAAAGAGTTCCAAAAGCAATGGCACGAGGATTATTGTACACGGTGAGTCTATAATGATGTTTCGAATCACAATACAAAAACAAATATGGTGTGCTACAGAGTTATAAAGTAGCAATAAACGGACCCTTTCTCAGTCTGTACTAGAAGGTTTGCTCTAAAGATTTAAGTAATTGTTTTTTCGTGATTGTTGGACCATGAGATCTTTGGACAATCATTATTCTTTAATTTCATATCATTTAGTTATCATTTTTATGCGTAGGGTTAATTAAACATACTCGTAATTGGGGTGAGCTACTCATGAACACAAAATGAAACTATGTTTTGTAAAAAAAGCTGTACTTGCATACAAAATCCGCAGAGGAAACACGCCTAAAGGTGAGATGAGTTGAAAGAAATCGACAATGAATTTTCTGATCAGAAAGGAAAGAATGCGTCAACCATACGACTCTAAATCTGCTAGAATGGTCTCCTTTATGTGCAATCACAGAACATTTACGCGCTTACTTGCAGGGACTGAAGAATGGAAACTAAAGGCGTGGCTCAATCCGGAACAGGTCAGGCAATAATTAGACCGCACGAAAGTAATAGAATGTGGGCAGCGTAATCATTCACTCATTCAAATGTCCTTATTTTTATACTCCGTCTGAAACGATTAAACTAACAGGTCTTCATTACCGGTTGTATATAATCTAATTACCAGACCTTACTTGAACGGAAGTGGACATCCGGAGTACAATTTTTCCTCATTTTAGGAAGGCTTATATTTAAGATGCTAAAAGGGCCACATGCTCACAGATTCACGGCAAGATTATATTATAGTTAGTAAATGTAAAGCAATAACTGCATTGTTCATATTTATCTTCAAATTCATGTTCCAGGTTGACGAACGTCGTGTGGTTAATGCTATGAGGTATTTTGATGAAAGCTTCACAACTAATTCGATTACGAGCTCATATTGGTTGCCCGGCTATTCTTCAAATTGTAATGATAACTGGATGCAACAAAGTGAGTATTAACTGCTCTCAACTTCGAACTGAGTGGAGGTGTTGTGCGAAGCGATCGCCAAGCCTGCGCTTGGTCTCACCGAGGTTGATCATACGCTGAATAATCCAACCACATTTTTGTTTGGAAGTGGAAAGAAATAATAGAAACTAGACCAAGTGCAGACCCGTTGGGTCTGTTCCCGCAACGCGCGGTTGCGAGGGGAGGGGCTGGCCTGAGGCGTCACACACACACACACACACACACACACACACACACACACACACACACACACACACACACACACACACACACACACACACACACACACACACACACACACTAACCACCCCCATTGATATTAAATTAAGAAGGGAGGGAGGAGAGGGGTAGGGCCGCCCAGCAGCCGTCGGCCTCAGAGTGAACCTCAGCTCCATGGCCTTGCATCATCGGCGCTTCAGACCCGAGTACGGGGAGGGGGGGGGGGGTGGAGTGGGCGGGCGGGCGTGATCCCGAGTGAGCCTGCGGGCCAGGCGTACGACGTCAGGACGCTGCGTACGACGTCAAGACGCTGCGTACGCCCGTCGAGACGCTGCGTACGTCCTCAATGCGCCTGCGGGGCGACAGGCCGTTGACGCGCGGGATTTTCGGACAGTGCAAGCGTGCGGGCCGCCAGCGAGGACGGCGAAAAGCAGCGGGGAACAGCCGATCTTTGGCTTCCACCAGCGTGACAGAGCCGGGCCGGGGGGGGGGGGGGGTGGTGGAGTAGAGCCGGGCGGCAGCAGCCGTTATGGTCGCGCGGGGCACGCGAAGAGAAGGTAGCCAGCGTGAGGCGAAAAAATGAGTGAGTGGGGGGGGGGGGGGAGGGGGAGGGGGGGGGAGGATTTTATTAAAAATGTGTACAGAAAAATGACTAAATTTAATGAGGAGTGGATGAGCGAATGTAAAAGTGAAATCGCTAGCGAAATGGTAAAAATCTCGGCGTGTTTTAGTCTGGTTTTGGCGGAGTAACGAATCAAAGGCCAAAAATATGACATACACCCCCCCCCCACACACACACACACACACACAATTTTAAAGTATATAGATTGCATTCATTGCAACGTGTATAAAGAGTTGAGATACTGTATTATAATTTTGCTGCATGTCATTGTGGTATATATCACGTCTTGTCTTAATTGGTGAATATGTTTAGTGACTTTATTTGAAGCAGAAATAATATGTGAATGCTTCATTGAGCATAATTCTGACTGGTAACTACGGACGTGGTCCGAGCACATTATCGCACGCGTCATGCAAGCCGTCTTAATGACAACCTAAAGTGTCATTTGGCAACTTAAAAAGCTGCCAAGGTTGCCCGGCTGACAACAGAGAAAAAATTAAGTGAGAGCACTGCAAGGTGTATAATATTTTTGACACTGTCATAGGCCTTTTTTACATATCCTGTCACAACGCACTGTAGTCTCTAAACAACCCTTCAGTAATTTTCCTTGCCCTCCATTTCAGAATAATAGTGTTTTAAGCCGATAACGCGACACTGGCAATAAATAAATAAATAAATAAATAAAACCGCAGCTTTCCAGCCCCTTATCTAATTGGCCACGCTCGGCTGCAAATCGGTGTCAATCTGGTGGACCATCTTCCTCTAGTCGTGGGGGTGGGAGATTGGGAGGGGCCTCACAAGTGAACAGCCTCTCTTCATCAAAATCCGTCCCTGGCCATGCTCGGCTGCAAATCGGTGTCAATCTGGTGTACCATCTTCCTCTAGTCGTGGGGGTGGGGGATTGGGAGCAGCCTCACAAGTGGAACAGCCTAGGACCTCTCTTCATCTAAATCCGGCCCTGACAGCAGTTGATGACTACGTGATAGACGGGAGCTATCTTTGAACGTCTGAAATTAGTTCCGCCAGGCAGAGAAAAGCTCAATGTTAACTCATTCAGCGTATTTCTGATCAAATATTTGTGACTCAGAGAATAAATAAAAAGTATGAAAACATCTTGTTTATCTAAGTCTTCTGAACGTCACTGTTAAATTAGTTCAAAGGAAATAGTGACAGTCGCCTCCAGTCAATGGTTTCACTGGCAGCAAGAGATACTCAAGAATGCTCTGTCCTCACTCTGTTGTCTGATGTTACGGATGTCACGTGGCAAACACGGAATATTGTGAGACGGGAGGGTGAGAAGCCATATCTCGTGGTCCATATTAGCATCAATGCCATATGTAGAAAGGGACACGAGGGTCTGCAAAGAGAATTTAGGGAGTTCGGTATTCGGTGAAAAAACAAGACCTCCTGTATTGCTATCTCGGGAATACAAAACGGTATCGAAAGGAATAGCAGAATAATCCAAGTTACTACGTGGCTAAGGCCCTGGCATAAAATATATGGGTCATTGGGTATTCTTACAGGACAAATAGGACCTATATAAAACGAATGGGCTGCAATTGAACTGGGAGGTAGAGGCGGTGTCCTTGCAGTTACTTGGGAGGATATACGCACGAGCGGTGGCGTGGACTGAGCACGGAGGGGGGGGGGGGGGCGGGCGGTGTGTGGAAGCAGCAGGTCAGCCCATGGAACTATGTGATAGACGCGAGATAGGTGTTATGACCCAGTTATGGCCCAGTGGCAAGATCGGGGTTATGACCCATTAGTCTGAAATGGAGGTGAGACAGGAAAGGTTAATAAAAAAATGTTAAGATGGATTTTCTGAAGTGTGTTTTGAGTGAGGCTAAATAACACGTTGAAACAGATCGGTTGAGATGTGTTTATTCCAAGGAGCATTACAGGTAAAGTGGATGATCATCAAGGACCCACACCATCCTGGCCACGCACTCATCTCTCCGCTACCACCGGGCAGAAGGTACAGGAGTCTGAGATCTGTTACATCCAGGATCAGGAACAGCTACTTCCCCACAGCCATCAGGCTATGAAACTCGTCAACAAACAGACTCTGAACTGTAACAGCCTATTGCACTTTATCTGCTTATTTATGTGTATATTGAACTGAACTGTTCTGTATTTTTGCTTACAATATTCTGTTGTGCTGCAGCAAGCAAGAATTTCATTGTCCTATCTGGGACATGACAATGAACTCTCTTGACTTGACTTGACTTGATCGATGACTGCTAACTCAAAATTTATGAGTTTTGATGTTTCATACATTATAGATTATAGGGGTACAAGAGATACAGGAATTGCATTACTAATCAGGAAAATGTCAGCGGCACTCACATACTCATCTACTGAGGCAATGGGAGTGGAACACAATATAAAGAGATGTGTAACAACTCTAATGGGATTATACCATCGGCCTCCCTATAGCCGGTGAATGAGAGAGAAACAGATATGTGGGGAGATTAGAGAAAGATGTCAAAACATCAAGTTTCTGGTATCGGTGACAAATCCCCATTATTGACTGTGACTGCCTTCATGCAGAAAATCTAAAAGAGCAAGCTTGGTGTATCGAAAGTAGTTTCTTGAAATAGTCTGTGGATATTGCAACTCGACGCCGGACCATGTTACACCTTGCTTTGGGAAATGAGCTTGATGTTTCAGTAGAAGTGTATTTTGGATCCCTGATCATAAATCCATAAGTTTTAAGATAGCTGCGAATAAGGATCCATCTAGATATTGGGGGAGATGAAATGGTGAGCAGATGTTGTTGGGTACGTTTACATTGGACATGGTGGTCGATTAAAGGCCAACTGATCAGAAATCAGGACCAGTATACGCCAGTAAGGAGGAGGAATGAGGTTGTATAGGCGAGGAATGATGATTGGATGATCTATTGTAAATTAGGGGACAATATGCTGGTGCACTTTGAGAAGAAGAAAGAGGTGTTGGTTCACTTCAAAAGCCTTAAGGTGCATAATATCCGAGGGTCCGGTGGAATCTGCCCCTTTTTATTGAGGGAGGCAAAGGAGGAGTTGCGATTGCAGCGCCTTTGATGAGGACTTTCGTATCCACTTAAGCCACAATCGAGTTCCCGGATGACTGAAGAGTAGCGAATGTTGCGCTTTTCTTTCTGAGGGAAAGAAGTAATCAAGGAAATCATAAGCTGTTGAGGTTCATGTCAGCCATCGGGAATCTATTGGAGCTCACGTCTGATTGAATTTAATGTAATGATGAAGATGATTTATGTGGATGGGGCAGTGATATTTTTCTGCATGATTCTATCAAACCATTTCGAGAAATTCCGTAATTGAATGCTAATCGAGAAGATTTTAATTTGTGGGAGACATGGTGATTTGTTACTTTGGATTGATTAGCTGCAGTTAGTTTTGCGTACAGTTCCGGTTGCCCCATTACAGGAATGATGTGGATGCATCGGAGAGGATGCAGAGGAGGTTTACCAGAACGTTGCCTGGATTAGGGAGTTTCAGCTACATGGAGAGGTTGGATAACCTGGATTATTTTCTCTGGAACGTCAGAGGCTGAGTGGACAATAGATTTAAAAAAAATTAAAATATGACGGGCATAGATAGGGTAGTCTGTCACAAATGTTATCTTAGGGTGGGGAATGTCCAACTTTAGAGGGCATAGATATAAACTGAGTGGGGGAAGTTTAATATTGATGTATGGGGCAAGCTCTTTACACAGAGATATGTTGGCAGAGGGGGTTGGAATGCATCATGCCGATCACGGTGTCCCATCTGCATTAGTACCATCTGCCGGCGTTTGGTCTCCAAAACCATCCATGTCCTGTTCAAATGTCCTTTAAATGTTGTTGTAGTTTCAGCTCAATAATCTCATCTGGCAGTTCATTTCATATCCCCACTATCATGTGGAAAACGGCCTCCCCAGCTCCTGATACAGCTGTAACAACATCCCAAATTCTATACTCATTACCCTGACTGATGAAGGCCTGTGTGCCGAAAGCCTTCTTAACCACATTGTCTACCTGTGACACCACTCTCAAGGAACCATGTACTGTACCAGCATACTCCATGGCGTTTTGCCGTTTACTATACAAGTCCTGCCCACATTTGACTTCCCAAAAATACAAAAACCTCACACTTATCTGCATTAAACTCATTAACCATTGACCAGCCTACTTGCCCAACTGAACAAAATCCTGCTGTAACCTTTGATAACCATTTTCGCTATCTACAATATTACCCAATTAAGTCGTCTGCAATCTTACTAATCTGGCCTTGTATGTTCTCATCCAAATCGTTGATGTACAGTAAGCCACAAACAACAATAGGCCCAGCACCGATCCTGGAAGCACACCACTATTCAGAGCCCTCCACTCCAAACCATCTGAAGAAGGGTCTCGACCCAAACGTCACTCTTTCCTTCTCTCTAGAGATGCTGTCTGCCCCGCTGAATTACTTCAGCATTTTGTGTCCATCTTTGCTTTAAATCAGCAGCTCCAGTTCCTACGTACACAATTGTCACCCTGCAATCTTCCGACACCTCACCATAGTTAATGATGACTCATATATCTCAGCCAGGTCACCTGCAATTTGTTCTCTAGCTTCCCGCAGTGCCCTCGGATAAATCTGATCAGGCCTGGAGGATTTCTCTACCTTTTACACGTTAGGACGTTGAGCACCTCTATCGTAATACCGATTGCACTCAAGACACTTTCATTGATTGCCCCAAGTTCCCAGATCTTCATGTTTTTCATGCAAGGAAAAGCCTAGGAACTATAGATCTGTGCCTGACATCTATGGCAGATACGTTACTGGAGAGTATTCTGAGATAAGGTATATATGCAGCTTTATGAGCAATAGCTGATCAGTGAAATTGAACCTGGCGTGTTTACGAAGGTGATATAGCCTCACGTATGACCAAGAGTTTTGAAGAAGCAACTTAGAAGGTTGAAGATAATGTTTATGTGGAAGCATGTTCTGCATGCCAAGTTACCCTGGAAAGCTAGATGAGCTAGCATAATGGGTAGAAAATCTGAGTTATGGACGGAAGTAGTTTAAAAAAATTCAGATTGAAGGCTGTGACTCTTGCTGGATCGGGGCTGGGTCCATTGCTGTTTGTGTTTTATATTAACAATTTGGATGAGAAGAAACAAGGCATGATTACAAAGTCTGCAGATGCCATTAATGAAGGTGGTATCGTAGACAGGGTCGGCACGACAGCGCAATGGTAGAGTTACTGCCTATACAGCGCCAGAGACTCTGGTTCGAATCTGAATACGGCCTCCGACCGGGACGACCGTGGAGCTGCGGACTTACCATCGTGGGGCTGGCCGGCCTCGGAGCGCGGGGAGCGGTGGTGACTCGTTGCTGCTCACTCCGGAGCTGCAGCTGCAGCTGCAGACCCGTGGACTGGGACATCGGGAGCTCGCGGGTCCGGGTGAGAGACCGCTTTCCGGAGCTCCCGCAACGCAACTTCTCCAGCTCGAGTCGCGGGGTTGGAACGACCCGGAGCGGGGCCGTAAATCGCTCCGGTCGGCTTTAATGTTAAAGCCGCGGGAAATTCCAGCGGCCGCCGGGGCTCCAACTTGTGACTTTGGGCCCGGAGCGAAGCTGTATACCGCCCGGCGCTGCCTCAACGGCCGTGGGACTTAACATTGCCCGCCTGGGGCTTCAACACCGGAGAGAAAAATGGTAGAAGGGAGAGAAATGACTTTGCCTTCCATCACAGTGAGGAGGAGATTCGCTGCGATGGATGTTTTTCTGTAAATTGAATTGTTTGTGTGTCGAGTAGGAATTGTTTTGTTTTGTATGGCTGTGGAAACGGAGTTTCGTTTTGAGCCTCTTTGAGGTTCAAATGACAAGAAATCAAATCAAATCAAAGGAATGGAGGGTTATGGTCTGAGTGCAGGTAGATGGAACTAGGGGGAAGAAAGAAGAAAGAAGGGGGAAAAAAGTGTTCGGCAAGGACTTGAAGGCCGAGATGGCCTGTTTCCGTGCTGTAAAGGTTATATGGTTATATGGTCGGAGCTCTTCTTCTGGCGATCGTCGGTAAAGGATCCCAGGTTCCGCGCCGCGCTCGCGGCTGAAGCTCCGTGCCCGGTACCCAGGAAAGGCGCACCACTCCAGGATGTTACGCCGCAAAAGGAGGGGAGAGGGGCGGGGGAGATGCGACAAGGAGCAAATCGCATCTCCGTCGAAGTAAGTGACCGAAACAATGTTTCCCCAAACCCCCCCCCCTCAACCCCACATAAACTAACCAAAACACATTGGAAACCAAAGGGAAGTTTCACATTTGCTACTTAGAATTATCCTGGAATAATTACTGAATCTATAGAACCACGGAGGATAATATATAATATATATATTTCAAATTCTACAAATCTGTGAACATTGAAGACTGAAGAAGCGTTGCGGCCCGAAACGTTGCCTATTTCCTTCGCTCCATAGACGCTGCTGCACGCGCTGAGTTTCTCCAGCACTTTTGTCTACCTTCGATTTTCCAGCATCTGCAGTTCCTCCTTAAACAACATAGAAGACCAGCTGATTGTAATTCATCAATGCTTGGGCGCATAAACCTCTTCAATGGTGGTAACTGGTCGAGATGCTGCCTCACATTGGCGGAGATCCTCGTTCGATCCTAACCTCGTTCGGTGCTGACTGTGTGGAATTTGCAATTTCTCCTTGTAACTACATGGATTTTCTACGTGTGATTTCTTCCTACATCCCAAAGACTTGCTGCTTTGTTGGCTGCTGTAATTTGCCCTTAACATGCAGGTAGTGGGTGAGAAAGTGGGATAACATGGAACTGGTGTGAAGGGGTGATCGATGGTTGGTGTGGATTAGATGCTCCGTTGGGACTGTTTCTATATTCTCTAGATTCTAAATTCTTTAGTAACATTTAGGTTTTGAAAGTATTATATTTTCCTTTATCCCTGCGCCCGTCCTTTATTCAACGGCATATCCATAAGCCTCATTTGTCCTTTTCCCAAGGCAGAGATAATGTACAGTATCGGGCCACGCGGTATTGCTGCAAGACGGTCGCCAACAAGCTTCACTGCTTGACTCGCTGTCAAAGAGGAAACATCGTTGAATTTCACCCCCTTTGTTCAGAATGTTTATGTTTGCCGTGCTGCTGTGTCTCTCGATCCTGCACATGAGTTACACAGGTTAATATATTTCTCTCTATTAAATGAAAATATCAGGAAAAAGTCAATCCGCGAAAAGTATAAGATGTACAACTCTTACTTTTCGGTCTATCTATCTCAGTCATTTGGAATTTTATCGATCCATTCAATGTCATTTCACATGTTTAACGTTTGTTTTTAATTCTGACAGTTACTGACGGGGCCTCCTCGTTCAGGGTGCGTCAGATTCCCGATAAGGTAACGAAGGTGACAGGTGAAAATGTATCCTGTACTGTACTTTCCCAATCTTTGGTCAGAATGCACTGGTGGATGTATACTGGAAGAGAGACGGTCAAGAGAGAGACTTTGAATCCCACCGCATACAGGAGCATGAAAATGAACAATGTCCTGAAGGGATCTGCCGAATTACATCTGTTGGACGTGAGCTTCCGTGACTCCGGGATCTATTATTGCAGTGTGAGAGGCGGAGAAGGAAGAGTTCCAAAAGCAATGGCACGAGGATTATTGTACACGGTGAGTCTATAATGATGTTTCGAATCACAATACAAAAACAAATATGGTGTGCTACAGAGTTATAAAGTAGCAATAACGGACCCTTTCTCAGTCTGTACTAGAAGGTTTGCTCTAAAGATTTAAGTAATTGTTTTTTTCGTGATTGTTGGACCATGAGATCTTTGGACAATCATTATTCTTTAATTTCATATCATTTAGTTATCATTTTTATGCGTAGGGTTAATTAAACATACTCGTAATTGGGGTGAGCTACTCATGAACACAAAATGAAACTATGTTTTGTAAAAAAAGCTGTACCTGCATACAAAATCCGCAGAGGAAACACGCCTAAAGGTGAGATGAGTTGAAAGAAATCGACAATGAATTTTCTGATCAGAAAGGAAAGAATGCGTCAATCATACGACTCTAAATCTGCTAGAATGGTCTCCTTTATGTGCAATCACAGAACATTTACGCGCTTACTTGCAGGGACTGAAGAATGGAAACTAAAGGCGTGGCTCAATCCGGAACAGGTCAGGCAATAATTAGACCGCACGAAAGTAATAGAAGTGTGGCAGCGTAATCATTCACTCATTCAAATGTCCTTATTTTTATACTCCGTCTGAAACGATTAAACTAACAGGTCTTCATTACCGGTTGTATATAATCTAATCACCAGACCTTACTTGAACGGAAGTGGACATCCGGAGTACAATTTTTCCTCATTTTAGGAAGGCTTATATTTAGATGCTAAAAGGGCCACATGCTCACAGATTCACGGGCAAGATTATATTATAGTTAGTAAATGTAAAGCAATAACTGCATTGTTCATATTTATCTTCAAATTCATGTTCCAGGTTGACGAACGTCGTGTGGTTAATGCTATGAGGTATTTTGATGAAAGCTTCACAACTAATTCGATTACGAGCTCATATTGGTTGCCCGGCTATTCTTCAAATTGTAATGATAACTGGATGCAACAAAGTGAGTATTAACTGCTCTCAACTTCGAACTGAGTGGAGGTGTTGTGCGAAGCGATCGCCAAGCCTGCGCTTGGTCTCACCGAGGTTGATCATACGCTGAATAATCCAACCACATTTTTGTTTGGAAGTGGAAAGAAATAATAGAAACTAGACCAAGTGCAGACCCGTTCGGTCTGTTCCCGCAACGCGCGGTTGCGAGGGAGGGCTGGCCTGAGGCGTCACACACACACACACACACACACACACACACACACACACTCACACACACACACACACACAACACACAACACACACTAACCACCCCCATTGATATTAAATTAAGAAGGGAGGGAGGAGAGGGGTAGGGCCGCCCAGCAGCCGTCGGCCTCAGAGTGAACCTCAGCTCCATGGCCTTGCATCATCGGCGCTTCAGACCCCGAGTACGGGGAGGGGGGGGTGGAGTGGGCGGCGGGCGTGATCCCGAGTGAGCCTGCGGGCCAGGCGTACGACGTCAGGACGCTGCGTACGACGTCAAGACGCTGCGTACGCCCGTCGAGACGCTGCGTACGTCCCTCAATGCGCCTGCGGGGCGACAGGCCGTTGACGCGCGGGATTTTCGGACAGTGCAAGCGTGCGGGCCGCCAGCGAGGACGGCGAAAAGCAGCGAGGGAACAGCCGATCTTTGGCTTCCACCAGCGTGACAGAGCCGGGCCGGGGGGGGGGGGGATGGTGGAGTAGAGCCGGGCGGCAGCAGCCGTTATGGTCGCGCGGGGCACGCGAAGAGAAGGTAGCCAGCGTGAGGCGAAAAAATGAGTGAGTGGGGGGGGGTGGGGGGGGGGGGGAGGGGGGGGGGGAGGATTTTATTAAAAATGTGTACAGAAAAATGACTAAATTTAATGAGGAGTGGATGAGCGAATGTAAAGTGAAATCGCTAGCGAAATGGTAAAAATCTCGGCGTGTTTTAGTCTGGTTTTGGCGGAGTAACGAATCAAAGGCAAAAAATATGACAATACACCCCCCCCCCCCCACACACACACACACACACACACACAATTTTAAAGTATATAGATTGCATTCATTGCAACGTGTATAAAGAGTTGAGATACTGTATTATAATTTTGCTGCATGTCATTGTGGTATATATCACGTCTTGTCTTAATTGGTGAATATGTTTAGTGACTTTATTTGAAGCAGAAATAATATGTGAATGCTTCATTGAGCATAATTCTGACTGGTAAACTACGGACGTGGTCCGAGCACATTATCGCACGCGTCATGCAAGCCGTCTTAAATGACAACCTAAAGTGTCATTTGGCAACTTAAAAAGCTGCCAAGGTTGCCCTGACAACAGAGAAAAAATTAAGTGAGAGCACTGCAAGGTGTATAATATTTTTGACACTGTCATAGGCCTTTTTTACATATCCTGTCACAACGCACTGTAGTCTCTAAACAACCCTTCAGTAATTTTCCTTGCCCTCCATTTCAGAATAATAGTGTTTTAAGCCGATAACGCGACACTGGCAATAAATAAATAAATAAATAAATAAAACCGCAGCTTTCCAGCCCCTTATCTAATTGGCCACGCTCGGCTGCAAATCGGTGTCAATCTGGTGGACCATCTTCCTCTAGTCGTGGGGTGGGAGATTGGGAGGGGCCTCACAAGTGGAACAGCCTCTCTTCATCAAAATCCGTCCCTGGCCATGCTCGGCTGCAAATCGGTGTCAATCTGGTGTACCATCTTCCTCTAGTCGTGGGGGTGGGGGATTGGGAGCAGCCTCACAAGTGGAACAGCCTAGGACCTCTCTTCATCTAAATCCGGCCCTGACAGCAGTTGATGACTACGTGATAGACGGGAGCTATCTTTGAACGTCTGAAATTAGTTCCGCCAGGCAGAGAAAAGCTCAATGTTAACTCATTCAGCGTATTTCTGATCAAATATTTGTGACTCAGAGAATAAATAAAAAGTATGAAAACATCTTGTTTATCTAAGTCTTCTGAACGTCACTGTTAAATTAGTTCAAAGGAAATAGTGACAGTCGCCTCCAGTCAATGGTTTCACTGGCAGCAAGAGATACTCAAGAATGCTCTGTCCTCACTCTGTTGTCTGATGTTACGGATGTCACGTGGCAAACACGGAATATTGTGAGACGGGAGGGTGAGAAGCCATATCTCGTGGTCCATATTAGCATCAATGTCATATGTAGAAAGGGACACGAGGGTCTGCAAAGAGAATTTAGGGAGTTCGGTATTCGGTGAAAAAACAAGACCTCCTGTATTGCTATCTCGGGAATACAAAACGGTATCGAAAGGAATAGCAGAATAATCCAAGTTACTACGTGGCTAAGGCCCTGGCATAAAATATATGGGTCATTGGGTATTCTTACAGGACAAATAGGACCTATATAAAACGAATGGGCTGCAATTGAACTGGGAGGTAGAGGCGGTGTCCTTGCAGTTACTTGGGAGGATATATGCACGAGCGGTGGCGTGGACTGAGCACGGAGGGGGGGGGGCGGGCGGTGTGTGGAAGCAGCAGGTCAGCCCATGGAACTATGTGATAGACGCGAGATAGGTGTTATGACCCAGTTATGGCCCAGTGGCAAGATCGGGGTTATGACCCATTAGTCTGAAATGGAGGTGAGACAGGAAAAGGTTAATAAAAAAATGTTAAGATGGATTTTCTGAAGTGTGTTTTGAGTGAGGCTAAATAACACGTTGAAACAGATCGGTTGAGATGTGTTTATTCCAAGGAGCATTACAGGTAAAGTGGATGATCATCAAGGACCCACACCATCCTGGCCACGCACTCATCTCTCCGCTACCACCGGGCAGAAGGTACAGGAGTCTGAGATCTGTTACATCCAGGATCAGGAACAGCTACTTCCCCACAGCCATCAGGCTATGAAACTCGTCAACAAACAGACTCTGAACTGTAACAGCCTATTGCACTTTATCTGCTTATTTATGTGTATATTGAACTGAACTGTTCTGTATTTTTGCTTACAATATTCTGTTGTGCTGCAGCAAGCAAGAATTTCATTGTCCTATCTGGGACATGACAATGAACTCTCTTGACTTGACTTGACTTGATCGATGACTGCTAACTCAAAATTTATGAGTTTTGATGTTTCATACATTATAGGCATTATAGGGGTACAAGAGATACAGGAATTGCATTACTAATCAGGAAAATGTCAGCGGCACTCACATACTCATCTACTGAGGCAATGGGAGTGGAACACAATATAAAGAGATGTGTAACAACTCTAATGGGATTATACCATCGGCCTCCCTATAGCCGGTGAATGAGAGAGAAACAGATATGTGGGGAGATTAGAGAAAGATGTCAAAACATCAAGTTTCTGGTATCGGTGACAAATCCCCATTATTGACTGTGACTGCCTTCATGCAGAAAATCTAAAAAGAGCAAGCTTGGTGTATCGAAAGTAGTTTCTTGAAATAGTCTGTGGATATTGCAACTCGACGCCGGACCATGTTACACCTTGCTTTGGGAAATGAGCTTGATGTTTCAGTAGAAGTGTATTTTGGGATCCCTGATCATAAATCCATAAGTTTTAAGATAGCTGCGAATAAGGATCCATCTAGATATTGGGGGAGATGAAATGGTGAGCAGATGTTGTTGGGTACGTTTACATTGGACATGGTGGTCGATTAAAGGCCAACTGATCAGAAATCAGGACCAGTATACGCCAGTAAGGAGGAGGAATGAGGTTGTATAGGCGAGGAATGATTGGATGATCTATTGTAAATTAGGGGACAATATGCTGGTGCACTTTGAGAAGAAGAAAGAGGTGTTGGTTCACTTCAAAAGCCTTAAGGTGCATAATATCCGAGGGTCCGGTGGAATCTGCCCCTTTTTATTGAGGGAGGCAAAGGAGGAGTTGCGATTGCAGCGCCTTTGATGAGGACTTTCGTATCCACTTAAGCCACAATCGAGTTCCCGGATGACTGAAGAGTAGCGAATGTTGCGCTTTACTTTCTGAGGGAAAGAAGTAATCAAGGAAATCATAAGCTGTTGAGGTTCATGTCAGCCATCGGGAATCTATTGGAGCTCACGTCTGATTGAATTTAATGTAATGATGAAGATGATTTATGTGGATGGGGCAGTGATATTTTTCTGCATGGATTCTATCAAACCATTTCGAGAAATTCCGTAATTGAATGCTAATCGAGAAGATTTTAATTTGTGGGAGACATGGTGATTTGTTACTTTGGATTGATTAGCTGCAGTTAGTTTTGCGTACAGTTCCGGTTGCCCCATTACAGGAATGATGTGGATGCATCGGAGAGGATGCAGAGGAGGTTTACCAGAACGTTGCCTGGATTAGGGAGTTTCAGCTACATGGAGAGGTTGGATAAACCTGGATTATTTTCTCTGGAACGTCAGAGGCTGAGTGGACAATAGATTTAAAAAAAATTAAAATATGACGGGCATAGATAGGGTAGTCTGTCACAAATGTTATCTTAGGGTGGGGAATGTCCAACTTTAGAGGGCATAGATATAAACTGAGTGGGGGAAGTTTAATATTGATGTATGGGGCAAGCTCTTTACACAGAGATATGTTGGCAGAGGGGTTGGAATGCATCATGCCGATCACGGTGTCCCATCTGCATTAGTACCATCTGCCGGCGTTTGGTCTCCAAAACCATCCATGTCCTGTTCAAATGTCCTTTAAATGTTGTTGTAGTTTCAGCCTCAATAATCTCATCTGGCAGTTCATTTCATATCCCCACTATCATGTGGAAAACGGCTCCCCAGCTCCTGATACAGCTGTAACAACATCCCAAATTCTATACTCATTACCCTGACTGATGAAGGCCTGTGTGCCGAAAGCCTTCTTAACCACATTGTCTACCTGTGACACCACTCTCAAGGAACCATGTACTGTACCAGCATACTCCCGTGGCGTTTTGCCGTTTACTATACAAGTCCTGCCCACATTTGACTTCCCCAAAATACAAAACCTCACACTTATCTGCATTAAACTCATTAACCATTGACCAGCCTACTTGCCCAACTGAACAAATCCTGCTGTAACCTTTGATAACCATTTTCGCTATCTACATATTACCCAATTAAGTCGTCTGCAATCTTACTAATCTGGCCTTGTATGTTCTCATCCAAATCGTTGATGTACAGTAAGCCACAAACAACAATAGGCCCAGCACCGATCCTGGAAGCACACCACTATTCAGAGCCCTCCACTCCAAACCATCTGAAGAAGGGTCTCGACCCAAAACGTCACTCTTTCCTTCTCTCTAGAGATGCTGTCTGCCCCGCTGAATTACTTCAGCATTTTGTGTCCATCTTTGCTTTAAATCAGCAGCTCCAGTTCCTACGTACACAATTGTCACCCTGCAATCTTCCGACACCTCACCCATAGTTAATGATGACTCATATATCTCAGCCAGGTCACCTGCAATTTGTTCTCTAGCTTCCCGCAGTGCCCTCGGATAAATCTGATCAGGCCTGGAGGATTTCTCTACCTTTTACACGTTAGGACGTTGAGCACCTCTATCGTAATACCGATTGCACTCAAGACACTTTCATTGATTGCCCCCAAGTTCCCAGATCTTCATGTTTTTCATGCAAGGAAAAGCCTAGGAACTATAGATCTGTGCCTGACATCTATGGCAGATACGTTACTGGAGAGTATTCTGAGATAAGGTATATATGCAGCTTTATGAGCAATAGCTGATCAGTGAAATTGAACCTGGCGTGTTTACGAAGGTGATATAGCCTCACGTATGACCAAGAGTTTTGAAGAAGCAACTTAGAAGGTTGAAGATAATGTTTATGTGGAAGCATGTTCTGCATGCCAAGTTACCCTGGAAAGCTAGATGAGCTAGCATAATGGGTAGAAAATCTGAGTTATGGACGGAAGTAGTTTAAAAAAATTCAGATTGAAGGCTGTGACTCTTGCTGGATCGGGGCTGGGTCCATTGCTGTTTGTGTTTTATATTAACAATTTGGATGAGAAGAAACAAGGCATGATTACAAAGTCTGCAGATGCCATTAATGAAGGTGGTATCGTAGACAGGGTCGGCACGACAGCGCAATGGTAGAGTTACTGCCTTACAGCGCCAGAGACTCTGGTTCGAATCTGAATACGGCTGCTGTCTGTATGGAATTTGTACGTTCTCCCTGTGACCACGTGAATTTTCTCCGAGATCTTAGTTTCCTCCCACACTCCAAAGTAGTACAGGTTTGTAGGTTAATTGGCTTGGTCTAAATGTAAATGGTCCTTAGTATGTGCACGACAGTGTTAATATATGGGGGCTGCTGGTTGGTGCAGACTGAGTGAGCTAAAGAGTCTGTTTCCACGCTGTACCTCTAAACTAAAAAGACTAATCAGTGAAGACGGTCATCAAAAATTACAGCAGGGTCAGTTGCGCACATGGATTGAGGGAAAGCTAATTAAGCTTAATGCAAACAATTGCGAGGTGTTGCATTTTGGGAGTTCACACCAGGGCAGGACATTTACAGTGAAGCCTGGGGAAAGTTATAGAGCAGAGGGAACTAGGCATACGCATACATGGTTACATGTGTATGACGTCACATGTAGATGGGTTAGTAACGAAAGCTGTTGGCACATTTTCCCGTGAAGGGCCCATTTCCCGTGCTCTATGAGTCTATGCCACGAAGGGCTGTTCTCGTGCTGCACGACTCTGTGAACCTACCAAAATCCTACAGAAAGCAATACTTCCAACCACATTTCTCCTACCATGATATCCCCGCAATCTCACGATGGTCTGGCGAATCTTCCTCGTAGTCCAATTAATGGAATTGTTCACTTTTGGAGTAAATAAGCTAAACCGTAACAAATTAGGCCGGATGTGGTCTCAACTTGGCCGTATGTTGCTGTAAGATGACAAGTGTATTCTGGTACTGAAATTCTATAGCAATAACAAATTGGAGGAACAGCATCTCATATTTCGCTTGGGAAACTTGCAACCCGGTGGTATGAATATTGATTTCTCTCACTTCGGGTAGCCCGGGCCTTCCCTCTCTCTCTATCCCTCCCCCACCCAGGTCGCACCAGCTTCTCATTTCCACCCGACAGCTTACAATGGCCTGTTTCTTTTATCATCGTTACATGTTTTGCAGAACTTTCATTAATTGTTCTTTATCTCTCCACATCACCGTCCATATCTCTCGTTTACCTTTTCCCTAACCTGTCTGCAGAAGGGCCTCGACCCGAAACGGCACCTATTCCTTCTCTCCAGAGATGTTGTCCGTCCCGCTGAGTTACTCCAGCTTTTGTGTTTAAGAAAGAACTGCAGATGCTGGAAAAATCGAAGGTAGACAAAAATGCTGGAGAAACTCAGCGAGTGAGACAGTATTAATGGAGCGAAGGAATAGGTAACGTTTCGGGTCGAGACCCTTATTCCTTCGCTCCATAGATGCTGCCTACCAGCTTTTTGTGTGTATCTAACATTAACGACTTGCTTGTCGAACCTCACTGTTTGGTGGAAATGAATAATGAATAGACTTCGGTGACTTGCAGGTACCTTGAATATCAACATTTCCGCATATCTTACCCTAAAAAATAATAATCGGCACCTGTGCACTGTCTGTGCATAATTTCAATTTCTCCTCATGGTACATCTGCCACGGCATTTCCTCATTGTATTTCATCTGTCGTGACATATTACTCACCGCGTATTTTTAAGGCAACGCTAAACCTGGCCACTTTGCCGAATCCATTGATACTTCAATAAAGGATCATTTAATTTTCATTGGGCACGAGCTTCCACATTGAGAAGTGTCTGTTTATTCCGATTCATCGCTTTCGAATCATCAATCAAGTCACAATTCACACGTCTCTGCTGATCCCTATTCTATGTGCTCTTTTCACCGAGCTCCGATTTTGAAAAGCATTCGGAAGATTGAAAGTCTGCGGAAACCCCAAATAAGCAGCAGCCACAGCGGTCGGAGCACTTTTTCTGGCGATCCTCGGTAAAGGATCTCCGGCTTCGCGATGGTAAATCCGCCCCGCACCCGCGGCTGAAGTTTCGGGCCGGTATCCAGGAAAACATAGAAACATAGAAACATAGAAATTAGGTGCAGGAGTAGGCCATTCGGCCCTTCGAAAGGCGCACCATTCCAGGTTGTTAGGCCGCAAAGGGGGAGGGGGGTGGGGGGGGGGGGCGTATTGCGACACGGAGCAAATCGCATCTCCGTCGAGATAAGTGACTGAAACAATGTTTTTCACGTTTGCTATTCAGAACTATCCAGGAATAATTACTGAATCTATAGAACCTCGGAGGCTAATATCCAATATATATATTTCAAAATTCTACAAATCTGTGAATATAGAAGTCCAGCTGATTGGAATTCATCAATGCTTGGGCGCATAAATCTCTTCAATGTTGGTAACTGGTAGAGATGCTGCCTCACATTGCCGGAGATCCTCGTTCGATCCTAACGTCCTTCGGTGCTGTCTGTGTGGAATTTGCAAGTTCACCTTGTAACCACATAGGTTTTCTACGTGTGCTCTGATTTCTTCCTACATCCCAAAGACATGCTGGTTTGTTGGCTGCTGTAAATTGCCCTTAACGTGCAGGTAGTGGGTGAGAAAGTGGGATAACATGGAATTGGTAGCAAGGGGTAATCGATGGTTGGCGTGGAATCGATGCTCCGATGGGACTGTTTCTATATTCTCTAAATTCTAAACTCTTTAGTAACATTTAGGTTTTGAAAGTATTTATTTTCGCGTATCCTCTGCGCCCGTCCTTTATTCACCGGCATATCCATAAGCCTTATTTGTCTTTTTCCCCAAGCGAGAGATAATGTACAGTATATTATTATTTGTTCTACGCGTAAAGTTTTCGCCATTCTAATTGCTGCAGTATCTGTAAAGCGCTTAGATTTAACTGGCGAGACATTTCCTTTCGACACATTCCACGAATTCTATTTATGTATTTCTCGTTGCGTTACTTTGATATTCTACTTTTCATTGGACATATCATTTAAAGCACCTGTAAGAGTTAATCGGGTTTGTGACATTCGCGAAGCTGCATCAAATCAAAACTTTCCATGATACACAAAATGTGCCATATTCTCTAGATAATATCTGCAACGTCTGTGTTCTCCGTGACATTAAGTGTGCTTCTCAGCGCTATGACGTCAAAGTGAAACAGAACCATTCGGGCCACGCGGTATTGCTGCAAGACGGTCGCCAACAAGCTTCACTGCTTGACTCGCTGTCAGAGAGGAAACATCGTTGAATTTCACTGTCTTTGTTCAGAATGTTTAAGTTTGCCGTGCTGCTGTGTCTTTCGATCCTCCACATGAGTTACACAGGTTAATATATTTCTCTCTATTAAATGCAAATGGTATCGAAAATGTCAATCCGCGAAAATTATAAGACGTACAACTTTCAAACTTCTACCCTACTTTACTCTTACCTTTCGGTCGATCTATTTCAGCCATTTGGATTTTTATCTATCAGTTCTTTGTCATTTCACAAGTTTAACGTTTGTTTTTTAATTCTGACAGTAACTGACCGGCCCTTCTCGTTCAGTGTGCGTCAGATTCCCGATAAGGTAACGAAGATGAAAGGTGAAAATGTATCCTTATACTGTGCTTGGCAAAACGTCGGTCAGAAAGCACTGCTGGGTGTATATTGGAAGAAAGAGGGTCAAGAAGAGGCTTTGGCTCACACCCCAAACAGGAGGATGACAATGAACAATGTCCTGAAGCGATTTGCTGAATTACATCTGTTCGACGTGGGCTTCCGTGACTCCGGGATCTATTATTGCAATGTGAGAGACGGGAAAGGAAACAGTTCCAAAGGCAATGGCACGAGGATTATTGTACACGGGTCTTACTTGATGTTTCGTATCCCAATAGAAACACAGAAATATGGTGTGCAACAGAGTTATAAAGTAGCAATAAACGAACCTTTGCTCAGTCTGAACTAGAGGTTTTGCTCCAATTAAGTGTTTGGTTTTTCGTGATTGTTGGACCATGAGATCTTTGGACAATCATTATTCTTTAATTTCATATCATTTAGTTATCATTTTTATGTCTGGAGATAATTTTCTAGGCGGGACCTCAACTGCATCCAGCGAAAGGAGTATAGATTAAGATTGCAGATGGTTGTCAATGAAATGGAAACCATCATATGTTGGCGAGTATTGTAGCTGCAGTCGTTTAGTCAAAAAAACATTGCATTCAGGTCGAGACCTGTGATATCCAGATGATTGAACGTTCTTGGCAGATCACGAATTGAGTTATTTTGCAGAATATCCATGTTTGACCATTTATATAGCTATTTCTAGTCCAACTAGTAAATGTTAACAAAACGTGTGTTGTTAGAAGAAACATTTGGTGAATAGTGAGCGTGATATATTCTAACCGCAATCTTGTGTAAGACTATTCCACCGTGATTTTAGGAATTCATAGTTTCAAAGAAAATCAATGATAAAATACGAGTCACAACATATCTGCGACTACAGAAATTAGTTTCTGCCGAGAACGTTATAGCGGAAGTACCAAAAGTTCATGATGAAAATTGTTCAAGAAATTCAGACGTATAGCAAGGTAGAATAGGTGGGGTGCGTGGTGGCGCATTAATGTGGGTGGAAGACAAAAAACATGACATGATAAACGGGGGAAAATCTGAGAATAATGCAACAAGTCACAAAATAAGTAAACAAAGGAGATAAATGTAGTACCATAAATCAAATGATTAAATTGCAAATTGAGAATATTAATCAAAACGTTATCCGTCAATTTACGTTGAGTTTCATTGGAACCCAGCAGAGCGTCGAGTGGGAGAACAGAAGCTTCAATACGAATGGCAATTACACGTCAGTGTCATACTCGATTTCTGGGTGGAAATATGCCAGAAAGCTTCACCCAACTGAGTACGGTCTTCCCACGCACATTTCAATCCCACATGAACAACTACTGAATACACACAGTCACGCTACCATACCTTGTCCAGTTTAAGTGCCGTGACATGCATTGCGAACACGACAAATACCTAAAGCACCCCATCATTTTCGAAAGTTATAACTGCTCAAAAAACAATCAACAACTCCTAAACATAGAACATGAATAGGCCCTTCGGCCCACAATTCCAGTGCGGAATATGGTGCCAAACTAAATAAATCTCCGCTCTGTGTGAGACATATCCTTTCATTCCCTGTATGTACCTATTTAAAAATATCTACGATGCCCCTATCGCATCTGCCTCTGCAACTACGCATGATGTAGTTAAGCTGGAACGGGTATAGAGCAGATTTACGAGGATGTTGCCACCACGCGAGGGTCTGAGCTATAGGGAGAGCCGAAGCAGGCCAGGGCTTTATTCTATTGCAGCGCAGGAGCTATCTGATCATGACCGGAATAAATCGGTAATATGCAAAGCCTTTTACCCGGAGTAGTGGAATCAAGTCCTTGTAAACGAAACATTTCACCGCATTAAATTCCAATAACCGAGGAAAAGAAGTTTGCGTTGCAATTGAGAGATCAATTATGTGCCCGCCACCAGGAAAGCGAAATTGTCAGTCCCATGCACCCTTTCTTTCTTGGAACGCTTAAATTGCTTTCCACCAGGTGTTTAATTAATTTATTTCTCACGGTTTGATTGGCTCTGCTTCCAGCACATTTCCGATCACTACTTGTGAAACATCCCCGGAAATTCTCTGGTGAGAGCACTTGCATAGATCAGTTTGGGATGGAGATCAAAGATTTACCCACCGATGTGGAGATAATGCTTTTGTTACGTGGACGGGAGCAAAATGATGACGCTCCTTTGCCTTTATAGATGGTGTCCTATTTGGTGTTAAGTAATGGCTGTTGCTAAACATTTCATTCTATTAAATCACACACCCCCCCTCCTCGATCAGCCCCTTTTTAATCAAATGCATACATATTTTATCCCTCTAAATCCTTTCCAGTGGCCTTCCTACCACAGACTGGTTTACAGTTCCCAGGCATATTTTACATATAATACAAAAATAACTAAATTTACGATTTAATTAACGCAATTTTCCGTTTGATTGGACCACCTTGAACTCTGCTTTGTCTGGTGTAGCAACGTTGCAACGTTGTAGGTAACCAAAATCGTCCTATCACCAACTAGAGAGAAGTCAAGTCCTACCATCTACCATACAGGAGATTATCAAACTATCTTTTTATCGGACTTTACTGGACCTTATCTTGAACTAAACGCACTCCGGTAATATTGAATCTGTACAATGTGGACGGCTTGATCGTAATCATGTGTAGTATTTTCGCTGATTGAATAACACACAACAAAAAACATTTCACCGTGGCTCGGTACACGTGATAATAAACTGAAACTGTGTAGCACAAAAAAAATAGAATCGCCCATGACAAGGAAATCTCGGAGGCAAGGTAGCTTTATCAAAGAGAGATGACCGTATACTCTGTGCTCTATTTCACAGAGACTTGGCTCACCCATCCTCCCCAGACTCACCCAGACTCCCCAGCCGTCCATGCGGATAGTTTCTCCATTCGTCGCATGGACTGAATGAAGGCGTTGGGGAAAGTGATAGGTGGTCACACCTGCCTCACATAGCGCTCAGATATAGTGGTTCTGTCCAACTGCGTTATAACAAGTGTTTACTGTACTATATATTTCCAACAACGTAGCTGACATACTGTCTGTCTGAAGAAGGGGTTCGGCCCGTAACGTTGCCTATTTCCTTCGCTCCATAGATGCTGCTGCACCCGCTGAGTTTCTCTAGCATTTTTGTGTACCTAGCTGAAATACTTTACTATTTAAGGAACGCCCAAGAAGGTATGGTATTATCCATTTCGAAAGCGATTCTGTTGTCTTCTAAATAAACATATAGGGGTACTAACTCCTTTGTCTTAAATTGTTTACAGTGTCACCGACGCCTTTGAAGATTAAACAGATGGACACCTTCCCTGGCCCTAAACTGTACAACTGCTCCGTTTTTCCCGGAGGACTGTGAACTTACCTGGTATAAAGATGACCATGAAATCACTTCTGGAATAAGTACCACTAAAATACGGAACGATGAGGGCTTATACCTTGCTTCCAGCTTCCTGCATGTAGTGGATAGCCGATCGGTTTATAGTTGCCACGTATCTCACGTCACCCTCCTGTTTCGGACCATTGAAACTCACAGATTTCCTGGAATCGGTATGAGGTTTATACCTTCAATAACGTCCCGAGATATATCACTGTTTTTTATGTCAAGGAATTTCATGAATTCCCACCCAAAACTTACGCCAGACCGTTTTTAAGTATTTGAATGGAGATTGTGGGCATGCCTTTGTTGAAATGGAAAAGTATGCCAGTCTATGAAATTAGATACTGGTTAGTAAGAGATATCGCGCAAAGATGACAGTTGTATTTGCATGTTTGTATAATAGCGGACGCTGGAACTCGCTGTTTATCACCGATCATATAGATCTCTACAGAATGGAAGCAAGGCCCTTCGGCCCGCCCCGTCCACGTCAAGCAAATTGCCATTCTGGCCTAGACCCATCTCTCCGCATTTGACCATTTCCCCTCTAAATCTTTCCTATCCAAATATCTAACCAAATATCATTTGAAAATCCGCAAATGTATACGCTTCCGAAGCTTCCTCGGAGAGAAATTGCCCCTTGGGACCCTCGTAACCTTCCATGTTAAGAATCCATTACCCTGGCAAAAACGACTGTAAGCATTCACTTTCTCTACGCCCTTTATAATTATATATACTTGAATTAGGTAAACTTCCTATGCCTCATGGGAAGAGGTCACAACCTATTCAGCATCACCGGATAACTCCAGCCATGAATTCCAGACAATACCTTGGTGAATCCTTTCTGCACCTTTCCAAAATAATGACATGCTACGTATAGCAGGATGACCAGGACTGCACAGAGAACACCAACGAGTCGTCTCAGCAAATACTTGTAAAGCTGTTTCCCTGCATAATAAGGGCACTGGTTTCTGTTTATATGTAAATTAATCTTCAGTCTAATCGCTGTAACATTGGAGACTGGAGAGGGGTTGTAATCCAACATATTACAAGTTCCAAGGGACCAAAACAACAATACAGAGACCAAGGGAGATTTTATGGCATTAACACAGATGATTTATTTTTCATTAACTCAGATGATTTATTTTCTCATCGTTGCTGATCTGTGATGAGATTCAAACAAAAGAGGAAAATGAAAAGAAAGGAGAAATAAGAACATGTTCGAACGGTCATACACACAATACGGATAAACGATAATTCAGGCGGATGGGCGTTCCTCTGAACGGTCTGATCTGTTCTGTGCTCCCAGACATATCAAGACAGATTCTAAGATGAGTAGGAGGCAACCGTGGCTGACAAGAGAAGTTAGGGATATAATAACATTAAAAGAAAAGATGTATAACACAGCAAAGAGTAGTCGGAAGCCAGAGGATTGGGAAACTTTCATAGGACAACAGAAGGAAACAAAACGGGCAATACGGGCTGAAAAGATAAAGTACGAGGGGAAGCTGGCCAGGAATATAAAGAAGGACAGTAAAAGCTTCTTTAGATATGTTAATGGAAAAAGAGTAGCAAAATCAGATGTAGATCCCTTGAAGGCAGTCACGGGCGAAATTATTATGGGGAACAAGAAAATGGCAGAGGGGTTGAACAGGTACTTTGGATCTGTCTTCACTAAGGAAGACACAAACAATCTCCCGGAAATTCTGGAGGACAGGGGATCAAAGGGGGTAGAGGAACTGAAAGAAATTATCATTAGGTGAGAAATAGTATTGGGTAGGCTAATGGGACTGAAGGATAATAAATCCCCTGGGCCCGATGGTCTGCATCCAAGGATCCTCAGGGAAGTGGCTCTAGAAATAGTGGACGCACTGGTGATCATTTTCCAATGTTCAATAGATTCAGGATCAGTTCCTGTGGATTAGAGGATAGCTAATGTTATCCCAATTTTCAAGAACGGAGCGAGAGAGAAAACGTGGAATTACAGACCAGTAAGCAGACTTCGGTAGTGGGAAAGATGCTGGAGTCAATCATTAAAGCGGTAATAATGGGGCATTTGTATAGCAGTAGAAGGATCAGTCCAAGTCAGCATGGATTTATGAAAGGAAAATCATGCTGGAATTTTTTGAGCATGTGACAAGCATAATGGATGAAGGGGAGCCAGTGGATGTAGTGTATCTAGACTTTCAGAACGCCTTTGATAAGGTCCCGCACGGGAGACTGGTGACTAAAATTGGAGCACATGCTATTGGGGGTAGGGTGTTGACGTGGATAGAACATTGGTTGGCAGACAGGAAGCAAAGTGTCGGAGTGAACGGGTCCTTTTCAGAATGGCAAGCAGTGGCGAGTGGAGTGCCGCAATGCTCGGTGTTGGGGCCGCAACTGTTTACAATATATTAATGATTTGGAAGAGGGAATTAGGAGCAACACTAGCAGGTTTGCAGATGACACAAAGCTGTGTGGCAGTGTGAACTGTGAAGAGGATGTTAGGACGTTGCAGGCTGACCTGGACAGGTTGGGTGTGTGGGCAGATGCGTGACAGATGCAGTATAATATAGATAAATGTGAGGTTACCCACTTTGTGGCAAAAACAAGGGGACAGATCATTATCTCAATGGGGTTAGGTTAGGTAAGGGGGAGGTACAGCGAGACCTGGGTGTCCTTGTACACTGGTCACTGAAAGTTGGCGTGCAGGTACAGCAGGCAGTGAAGAAAACTAATGGAATATTGTCCTTCATACCAAGAGGATTTCAGTAGAGGTGTAGAGAGGTTCTTCTGCAGTTGTATAGGGCTCTGGTAAGACCACATCTGGAGTATTCTGTACAGTTTTGGTCTCCTAATTTGAGGAAGGACATCCTTGTGATTGAGGCAGTGCAGCGTAGGTTCACGAGATTGATCGCTGGGATGGCGGGACTGTCATATGAGGAAAGATTGAAAAGACTAGGCTTCTATTCCCTGGAGTTTAGAAGGATGAGGGGGATCTTATAAAAACATATAAAATTATTTAAAAAAAGACTGGACAAGCTAGATGCAGGCAAAATATTCCCAATGTTGGACGAGTCCAGAACCAGGGGCCACAGTCTTAGAATAAAGGGGAGGCCATTTAAGATTGAGGAGAGAAAAAAACGTTTTCACCCAGAGAGTTGTGAATTTGTGGAATTCCCTGCCACAGAGAGCAGTGGAGGCCAAATCACTGGATGGATTTAAGAGAGAGTTAGATAGAGCTCTACGGGCTGGTGGAATCAAGGGGTATGGGGAGAAGGCAGGCACGGGTTATTGATTGGGGACGATCAGCCATGATGACAATGAATGGCGGTGCTGGCTCGAAGGGCCGAATGGCCTCCTCCTGCACTTATTTTCTATGATTCTATGTTTCTATGTTTCTAATGTATTGTTAATTTTATGCGCCCAGCATCTGGAATTTATCCCATTATCTTCATTCATTGAACTGCCAGTTTTCATCCAATTTTCTGAAATTAGTGAATTCGTTGTTCAGGTCTAAAGTTTTAGTGCATGCATTTGGAAGATATTTCTTAACGTTTTTGTGTGACTTTGTTGAGCTAGGTCGAGATTCGAAAGAAAGTAAATTGAAAATCTAAGATGGATTAGGATTTGAGGTGACTGGGAACTGGAAATTGAATTAACATCTTCATATTGACAGTTTTAGTTTTGGAGATATCGCGTGCAAACGGAGCCTTCAGCCCACCGAGTCGACGGTGATCATCGATCACCGGTATATAGTTCTCTGTTAGAACACTTTTTCTTTCACTTCCTACACTGGCGGCAATTTACAGAAGCCAATTAGCCTACAAACCTTCACATCCAATGGATGTGCGAGGAGACCATATCACTCGAAGAATACCAACGGGGTCACATTGAGATCGTACAAATTCCGCACAGACAGCATCCCTGGTTAGGTTCAAACCCGTGTCTCTCGCGTTGTGAGGCAGCAGCTCTACCGCTGCACCACTGTGCTGCCGCAGCTCTCGTTTGCATTTGGTATTTCCCTAGTAAAATAGACCTCACCGAATATAGTAATTGAAATCGGAAATCGCCAACTCTGGCGGGAGTGCGCAGGTCCCCGGATGGTGTAAATGGAAGTTTTGAAAGGGCAAACATTATATTATCTATCGCTGAATGCGAAGGTATGGTGAGAAGGCAACTAGGTGCACAGGAGAGTGAAGGTGGTTTGTGATGAAATAATGCCTTTGCGATAAAAAGAAAGTAGAGGGAGAACAGTTGTCAGCTGGTGCCATAACCCCGATGGTCGCTTAAAATACATAGCATGATTCCGTGAGAATAGAGGGTAGTAGGATGGAAGATTACAAGAATAATCCCAGGAATGAGTAGGTTAACCTATGATGAGCGTTTGATCGCTGGAGTTGAGAAGAATGAAGGGGGGACTCATTGAAGCATACAAAATAGTGAAAGGGTCGTGAGTGCACGTGGAGAGGATGTTTCCACCAGCGGGAGAGTATAGGACTAGAGGTCATAGGTTCAGAAATAAATTAAAAAAAAGTCCGTGGAGGCCGTCAGTGGATATTTTTTAGGCAGAGATAGATAGATTCTTGGTTGGTACAGGTGTCAGACGCTATGAGGAGAAGGCAGTAGTATGGGGTTAGAAGGGAGAGATAGATCAGCCACGATTGAATGGCGGGTAATTATGATAGGTCGAATGGGCTAATTCTAATCCTATCCTGTAGTCTCAAGTTAGAATTGAACCTGTATATCTGGTGTTGTGAAACAGTAGCTCTACTAGATGTGTCGCTGTTGAGCCCAAGTTGGTGATTGCCCTTCTCAATGAACACAAGGCCTGTTAAATCATCCTACTGAATGTTTGTCTGCCTCGGACTTGCTAAATGGCACTCATTGTTTTATTGGTCTGAGAGTTTCAGGTTAACAATTGAAATAATGGGATTTTTTTCGAACTCATTACTAATGCTTGCAACACTTAAAATTACTTAAGATTACTTACAGAATATCGGTGAATCTGTGGGATTATTTGCTACAGAAGGCTGTGGAGGCCGCCAGTGGCTATTTTAAAGGCAGAGATAAATAGATTTTCGATTAATACAGGTGACAGAGGTTAAGGAGAATAGGAAGGAGAATGGGGTTCGGAGGGAGAGATAGTTCAGCCATGGTTGAATGGCGGAGTAGACTTGATGGACCGAATGGCTTAATTCTACTATTACTTATGACCGAATGACCTTATGGACAAGAAGAAAGCTCTTCTTGTTCAAGGTGGGTGTCGGAACAAGATTTCAGAGCAGCAGACTGATAAATTGAGCATGCATGGTTGAGGACCAAACTAGGATGGAGGCAAATATTTTGAGGTAAAGGGTGCTGATAGAAACAGCAATACAGAATGTGCGATTATCAGAAAATGTCAAACAATGTCTCAGAAAACACATATAGATAATGGAGGCCGTTCACCTGGCTGAGTCGGAGGAAATGGGCTGGAGATAACTGTGGGGGTACGCGGGGTTTTTATAGGGATTAATAGCACCCCCCTACCCCCCCACCACCCCCCCCCCCAGATGAGTGTGGAAAATTTGAGTTTGCAAAATGGAAAGCTAATGTAGAGAGAGGATTGTAAAGATTGGTCGAAACGTATTTGCCCAATCTTGCACTGGACGTACTTCCTATCCAAACGCAATGGCACAATCTCCTTGCTTTTACGTTAGTTCTTTCTTGATAAATAATAAGGATGCAATTAACGATGTGCCTGCCTTAACTTTAGTTACCATTATGAAATACTCTCGATAGGTACCCCCCATTGTATATTTTGTTATTTTGTTTTTATAAATGCAATCGTTTATTCTTGGTAGTCTCTTCATCGTTTGGGGGTTCATAAGGTACAAACGTTGAATATCAATTTTCCACTTCCCCGCTATTATGAATAATAAGCTCAATCGCAGCTACGGAGACTGTATACTTTTCTCCAGACCCAAAACCAACGGTTCGAGTGTTTTATGTGGTTAAATGAAGAAAACAGGTCCTTGGGTTCTGCTAGTCCCTAATTGTACGAAATCTACAGTCGTCCCAATTCATTCCCTACACAGTCCCATCAACTCCCCACAAAATGATTTTCACATTAATGACGAATATAGACTCAAAATACTGGAGTAGCTGAACGGGATAGGCAGCATCATTGGAGAGAAGGAATGGGTGACGTTTCGGGTCGAGACCATTCTTCAAACTTAATGACTATGTATAATGGCCAATTAACCAACAATCTTGCAAGTCGTTGAGATTTGGGAAGATGTTAGAGTACCCTAAGAAAGTCACGTGATCACCGTGGGGATATAAAAACTCCAGAGAACACTGGAGGCTAGAATTGATCCAGGGTCTCTGCAGATGTGAAACAGCAGATTTACTAACTGCGAAGATGTGCCAGGAGTGGATCCAGAGTGTCACTTTCTCGGGATGGTATAACGTGACTAACGTCTATATTGTTCAAACCATTTTGAAAGCTGGGATAGTGCACGTGTAACATTTCGATGGTGAATCAATGATTGGTTCGCCAAACCCTCTCAGAGATATATCACAACTCAGAATACTTCTGATCTCGTGTTGATAAATGAATCCTATCGACTGCAGTTATCTTTCCAAAATAAGTCTGTCTATAGTTCAATTAAATAGGCTTTACGGCAAACATATGGGCCACTTTCTGATTTTGAAGCTCCCATTTCAAAATGTCGGTACCTAACCCACCACGAGACCCGAAGTTTACGCCAGAGTCATTACAATCACGTTGTTTGAATTTAAAAAACCCGACGAATGCACCCCCCCGTTATAGCGCAATATATAATATTCACGACGTTACTCAACGGGGGACGGGGGGACGGAGGGGGGGGGGGGGGGAGACAACATACAGAATTAAACATCGCTATATATATAAACGGTTACTCTGCTTTTAATTAACACATTTAACACGTGACCAAATTGACACTGCTACTCACGTCCTGTTGCAAAAACCTGGGGCATCAGAAAATCCTTATCGGGTGATAAATGATAAAAAAATCATAAGCATAATCAGAATTTGACTTATTTAATTGCAAATTTAATGTAATCTTTCTGGTATAAATTAGCCTTAGGATTTGATGAAATCCTGCTTGAAAAATGTCACAAAAAAATGGCAAGAACACAGGGACATATCAGATATTTTTCTTTGTAAAAACAGGTTTATTTATTTTTGCTTCATCTCATTATTTTGGTTATACTCCATGATTTATACTACTTAAAATACAGGGTATGAAACAATGGGAAAATTACATTAATAAAATCAAGGACATAATCTGGAAGTTTGGAACATAATCTGGAGGTTTCACTACTGAGTGCTGTATTTACGGAAACGCCTATATCAGTTCCTCTCTATTCCGCTAGTAGCGAGGAAGTCTACAATATAGCCCACATAGTCTACAAAGACATCCACAGAGCAGTAATAAAATATGTCTGGAAAACGTAGCAAAGTTGGGGATTATGAGAACTTTACGCTTCAGCTACGAGGTTAAGGGTAGTTAGAAGGGTAGATGTAGAATATAAGATGAAGCTTACGGATATTTAACCACTGACTGCAAAAGCTTATATGTATAAGTGTCTGTATGTGAATGTGTGCGTGTGTGTGAAGAGGGAAGATAGATGATGGAAATCTTAAGCACCTACAGTCAGGAACGGTATCATTTATACAGAATTTGAATTATAAATTAATAAAACAAAGAAATAGCAGGACAATTAAATATGCCATTTGATTAGCTTGAATGGGGGATTTAAAATGGCCTTGGATCTCTGTGAGAAACACCTTGTCGAGTCGAGGGGAGGAACTAAGTGAAACCAATACTAGTGGATAAACGATGTCTGTAGAATGAAGGTGACTGGCACCAATAAATCTCGAGGACCCAAAAGGCTCCACCAAAGTAAAACTTAACAAAATAGCTTTGGAAGTAATTGAGCAAAGGGAGTTAAAAATAGAATGGGGGGAAAGCGACCGCTCAAAGCAAACGTCAATTTGTGAAACGGCGATCATGCTTGACAAGTCTATCGTATTTTTGAGGAAGTAACAAGCAGAATATGTGCGGGGGAGTCCGTCGTTTTAGTGTATTTATACGCCCTGAAGCATTTCGGTAAAATCTTACCGAACAGACTAGAACAAATTAAAGGTTAGCATGTTGAGAGTGATCAGCAATTAGTTGGCCAACAGAAAAGAAAGAGTGGAAATAAACAGGTATTTTCCCCCTAGTAGCAGGCATTGACATTGCTGGGATTTCAGCTAGTCACGATATATATTGATAATTAGATCATGGAATTAAATTTATTGTATAGCTGTTTATCGACAGCATCAAACTGCGTGAGAGGATGAGCACTCTGGTGGATGCTGAGGAGCTTCGTTTTGAGAGAAAGGACAGACTCACGGCGGATGGAGTGCAATCTTAATAAATGCGAGGGTTTCAACTTCGGTGATAATGACAAGAAGGACGATCATTGTCTGAATCCCGATAGATTATGAAACGCAGCAAAGCAACGAAGGAGGCAAATTATAGAATGTTCTTCATATCATGAGGATTCCACGATAGAAGAAGCATTGTCTCAATGCAGTTGTATAGACATCGTTGATTGCTCTCCTTGAGAGTTGAGTGTATTTTTGTATATTTGACTGTGAACAGATCTTCATGTGATGGTGTGAGTCAGTGAGATTTCAACAGGCTGGTAGACTGCGTCAAGACTGACGTATGCATTGGATTCAATTGGGGTACTTAGTTTAAAATATGGAAGCCTAAGAAGGTAGCCCACAGAATGCTTAAATATCCACGGTCTAGGAAAGATATGATGGAATAAGTTTGTTCCCGATTGATGGGAAAATCAGTACCAGGGATCATTATCAAAGAATAAGGGAAAATCCACTTCAGACTGTGATGAGGACCGCGTTCTTCTCTAGGAGATGAGAAAAATCTACATATTTCTCTATATCATAAATCACTCGAATCCAAATGATTAAATACATTAACAATGGAGTACATATTGTTATAACATGATAGAGACCTACAGCAGTAAACACATATCTGGGATCAAGGGACATTGGGAGAAAACAGGAGCAGGACATTGAATTTGCAAGTTGATCCATGATCATAGTGAACGACCAAGCAGGTTCGAAGGATCATATGGCCTATCCCTTCTCTAAATTCTTCGTTCCTATCTCAGTGCTTCCATAAATATCATCAGGTACATAATTGAGCCTACAACAGTTATGTTTGCCGAGGACATTTATTTTGTTCTAATTTCTCCACGCAATTTGACTTGCAGTAACATTTGAAAGCCAAACGAAGGTAATAATTGGGAGAAAGTCCGAGTGTCGTTCGAATGTATCTGCAGTATTACACGTGTCTATTAATTAATTCATTCATTCATTCGTCTTGCCTTCGTTTTCTGATCGGCACTTTCTTTCGATGTTCTGCACGTCCCTATAGGGAGGTAATTTAGAGAAAAAAAATCACTCTTGGCCTAGACAAAGCGTAGTAGCCAGTACATCTAGCAGCATATAAAACGTTATATTTTTTCTGATTACTTTTGTGTATTGTATACATATATGCAGTGAAACTAATATCACGATATCAATAGTTAAAAATCTATAGAATATGAGTCCTCTTCAAGTTGTCGAATCGAAGCAGAATCAATTGCAAAATGAGTTTTTGCATCACCGACCCATTTTCTCAGACTCCACCCCTTATTCCACAACCTGGCCCACAACACATATCTGGGATCAAGGGACATCAATCCTTCATGTACAAATCGGTGACTAGCTCAAAGGTCAGCTTCCGAGAAACCATGTACCTAATGAGATGCGGCGGGTGTATTTGTAGATCAGCTAACCGCGCTGTGCCCGATCCAATAAAACTCTCAAACATTATTTTCTCCAGTATATCTGGTTTCCCCCCAGAGATTTACAGGTTTGTAGGTTAATTGGCTTGATATAATTATAAATTGTCGTTAGTGTGTGTAGGTTGCGGGGATCGCTGTTCGGCGCCGACTTGGTGAGCCGAAGGGCTTGTTTCCGCGCTGTATCTCTAAACTAAAGTATTGCTGAATTCCGATTGGTTAATTTTACAACAATCTAGAGATCAAATAGCTTCGGAGTCTTACCTTTATATATCACAATGAAAGTAACGATTATGATAGGTATCAATCCTGCTCTTATGTAACCAAAAAGCGTATTATGAAGTGGATTAACAAAAACTGTAAACAATAAAAGAAATAGTGGTCAATTTTAACATATGTGCAGTATTATATAATAGGACTGGCAATCAGTTCAACAGCGTCATTCTGTCTCTTTTTTTAAAATATCGATTTGACTTTTCGACGCGAAATAAACAGATATGAACATTGCCCATGAGCGCAGTTGCTGTTTCCATTTCTGTCCAATCCCAGTTGTATGCATATGACTCATACAATGAAAGCATCATTAAGGTGCAGAACCCCCCAAATATTTGGCTACAACCAATACTAATCATTTCGAAGTGTGTATGTAGCCATGTTGCAGAGCGTAACATGTAGTGATGTATAGCTGTGACGGTACAACAGGCCATCTTGTGGAATATCCAGAAATGGGAAATTATAAAAACACTTATTTACTCTTCATCGTGTGATTATACAGTGAGGCTGGACAATATTCCACGCCGTCATTACGTTTATGACGGCCCTGATGTGCCCAAAGCTGAGTTCCAGACGATGCAATATTCGTAGAATATTGGGAATGTAATTATGGAAATTGAATTTTGCTGTGAATTACGATCCCAAATCGACAGAAATCTTTTAAATTAAATTCAAGAGAGTGGGTGTATAATCCAAGGTAGATTTCGCTCGCTGTGACTGAGCAGTTACAAACGAGGTATCGTACAACACAGAAATACATATTCCTTTATTTTGTATATTTTTTTAATCCAGGGTGCCGATAGACAATCTGTCTTTTGGACCCATCATTATATAGATGTGCATGACTTAGTAGTTCACTTCCAAAGGTGGATTGATGTTCTCTGTGTTCAGGGTGGCACGGTGACCATCTGCTTCAGAGGGCGGTGGAGGCCAGTTCTTTGGATACTTTCAAGAGAGATCTAGATAGGGCTCTTAAAGATAGCGGAGTCAGGGGATGTGGGGAGAAGGCAAGAACGGGGTACTGATTGGGGATGATCAGCCATAATCACATTGAATGGCAGTGCTGGCTCGAAGGGCCGAATGGCCTACTCCTGCACCTATTGTCTATTGTCTGTTGAAAATCGATACAGTCAAAATGCACAGTCGACAATGCGCCTTTCCTGCAGAATATCAATGAACTACCTGGAGGGTTTAGATATTGCGGCAGCTTCACATTATCCCCTCTAAACACAGAATATTGTTATTAATTTGAGGTAATTAATTAATATCAACCTATCAGCAGTACTATTAAATTGCATTAAATATGCAATGATTTGGAACGGCATACCCGCGCATCTTTATTGAAAGGATGCACACATAACAATTTCCGTCCTGTCTCGTGATCTTATTTCAAATGCATCAAATAACAACAGACATCGGTCAGCTTTTATCGTTGATTGCAAGTTTTGTAAGAACCGTGAACTGATTACTTAGTGGACCTTATTACTTCCATCCTTTCGAACCCGGATAATCGAAGAGCAACGTCCTATTCCCCGCTTTTTCTTGATTACTCTCTCCATCACTTTCCTTCGTATGCCTCCCTGAAAGCTCGTTTATTTATTAGTTGCTTGCTTTATTCCTATGAGCGACAACTTTAATAACCAACATTTTGTTTGAAGCTTTGTCGAATCCTTTTCTCAAAAATTCTTATTGACGTCATCTACATCAATTATTCATCAAATTGTCTTGTTACTTCATCAAAAAACCATTTCTCCAATATATAGACACACGGGAATTAATTGTATAATTTGCTCGTTAGACTTTCTCCATTATGTACAAATGTCTTTAATGTACAAGCAATGGTCCTTATTCGGGCATGAAACAGCATGCCCTCATTATATTTACCGAAATTCTGGCGTAGGTTTTCTAATGCAGTTATTTAACTTCAATGATGATGCTGGCAGATCATGTAACCATGATGAAATTTTCAAATGTCTCTAATTTAATTACATTGAAACCATCTGTTAGATTTGTTTAATCATGGGCGGACGCTGCCTACTTTTAGCAAAGAAGTACATTGGAATTCATTGGAAATTGAATTCTAACAAGTAAAGTAAGTGAACCTGGAATTATGTAACGCAATTCATTTGAAAAATGGCAATTATAACCGATCGTGTGAAATCTGCAAGCGAAGGATAAGGCCCCGGCGCAAAAAGTAATTTATGGAGAGCATAAAGTTCAAGGGTAATGGTAAATAAATGAAAAACACGCAGAATTACTTTGTGGAATGTTGTCTTCCCCGCCTCGACAGGTTTAGAAATCGTGAAACACGAATGAGCAAATCCCTTGTAAAGTTTAAAGAATCTCACTGGTTGTGAGTGGATTGGTGCAAAGGAGAATACGTCCAGTTCAAATCTGGAGAAACATGTTGAGGGAAGAGTAAAACACATGCCGGGCGAAGCTAACGTAATATGGCAGGAGTATATTTGCATGATAGGTGAGGCCATATGCAGAAAGTGTGACTTTTGCACAAGCGAACATTCGTTCGTATGCCGAGGTGAATCGTCCTGTTTGACATCTCTAGCTGAAGAAGATTGTAAATCAATCATTCATGATGGAAGAAGCATTTTACATCGGTTTATTGCTCGTAGGACTTCTATGTCAATGTGTTCCTCTCATTGCTAGCATTTATGTCTTGCTTCTACATTCGTTCACAGGCGGACGGGAGACAATAACTTTAGCAAGTGTGTGTTCCTGATGCATGAACCGTCCGCGTTAAAACTGAGATTTCTAAAATATAACCTTAATTCATTTAACGGTATTCATGACTCCCCAGGTGCGGAACCTGCCAGACAAAGCCAGCTCTTCAAATACGATCAATTTTGTTGTCGTAATTGCTTTAGCTAATCAATAATTATTGTCCATGCACTAAGCTATGTTCGAAACTCGTTGAGTGGTAAACTAGTAACTCCACAGCAGACGGCTTTGCGAAATAGACAAGGCTGGTTGGGAATCGTGGTATTTTGGTGCGCGTGCTGAAGATGTGCTGAAAGGAGCGCTGTCACTGAAACAGGCTGGCTACTATCCGCTAAATGCGTGTGTTTGCTTCAATTACGCAAAGGGATGACAATTAATGAGCCTCACGTCAGTGAAAGGGAAGTTATTGAAGATAATAATTTGGGATAGATTTTCTTGGCATTTGGAAGAAAGTGGATTAATTACGGACGGTCAGCATGTCCACGGCAAGTCAGATTGATCGAGAAAATTAGGATGCATGGGATTCAGGGTGAATTGGTCCGAGTTGGTCGTATGGATTCAGAACTGGCTTATTCATAGAAGACAGAGGGTTCGGATAGAAGGGTATTATTCTGGATGGAGGTCTGTGACAATTGGAGTTCCACAGAGATCAATGTCTGTGATTTCTATATGAATGACGTAGATGTAATTGTAAATGAGTTGGTGATTATGTTTGCAGACGACACCAAAATGGGCGACGTTACGGACAGCCAGGAAGACTGCCAATGTTATTAGATGCATTCGGACCAACGTGTCAAGGGTGACCAACGATCACTTGTTTACACATTCTAGATTATCCCATTTTCTCATACATTCTCTGCACATTGCGGACAATTTTACAGAGACCAATTAATCTATACACCCGTACATCTTTGTAATGTCGGAGGAAACCGCAGCACCGGAATGAAGCCCACGCGATCATTGGGAGAAAGTGCAACCTCCATACAAACAACACCCGAGGTCAGGATTGAACCAAGGTTTCCAGCGTTATGATGCCGCACCTCTACCAGCTAATCCACATTGCTGCATTTAACCACGATGCTCTCTGGATTAGAGGGTAATGGGCATAAGGAGAGGTTGGAACAGAGGTTGTCTCCTCCCGAACGATGGAGGCTGAATGCATTCCGGATGGAAGTACATGTAATTGTGGCATCATATGTCAGATCCCGTTTCTCATGTTGTAAAGGTTAAAGACCAGAGGACGTGGGTTTACGTTGGAGGGGCAAAGTTTAAATGAGATATGCCGAGCAAGTGCTTAGCACAGAGCGTGGTCGGTGTCTGAAGCGTGCTGCTAGACGTGGTAGTGTAGAAATATACAAAGATACAAAGGTACAATAGTGATATTTAAGAAGCTTTTAAAAATACACGAGGTTGATCTTAATATCTTTATGATGCGTAGGTGCGGTAATTTTCCAAGGGTGGAAAGCGTCAATACTAGAGGGCATAGCTATAAGCCGAGAGTGGCAAAGTTCCATGGAGATGTGCGGGGCAAGTTTTTTTACTGAGAGTATTGAGATCCTGGGACGGATTGCCAGGGATAGTGGTGGAAGCAGATACGGTAGTGGCGTTTAACTAGCTTGTCGACTGGCGCATGGAAGTGCGGGGACTAGAGTAATATGGATTAAGTACAGGCAGATGAGATCAGTTTAACTTGGCATCGTGTTGTGCACAAACATTGCGGGCCGAATGTATGCCAGTGTTTTACTTGGTATGATTTTTGTTCAGCCTCCGCTACACAAGCGAAAAAAGGCCCAGCCAGTCCAATCCCCACCCTATAACTGGCACCATGGTGGTCAAGCTCAGAGGAGTTGGAGTTTCTGGAAAATAAAATGATTATTAAATTTCACGAGTCCGGTGATTTTCGTGACTTGAATCAAATTTCATTGTAGCCTCGAAAATAATCTTCATTGAACCATATTTTTTTTCAGCGATTTAAAACTGCTAAATTTGTTCCTTGTGGTATAAACTAACGTCTAATTTCATTCCTTTTAAACCTTTTTATTGTATGCCCTGATTTTACAGTTTGCGTCTATTATACAGCAGTTACCTTACTTCATAAACATCATAAACATCATATCGTTTCTGTTTCTACTCGTAGCGCAAGTAAATGATGCGTTCTGTTCCATGCACAGACATTAAGAGCCAAAGCATTAACTTGAATTTTCTAAACGTCTTCACGATTTATATTATAATTTGGTGATATAATTGTACAAAATGTAACCCATAATAACAGCTCGACTATCAAAAAGTTACACATATATTCTTTATCGTTGTTGAAATAAATAAATCGTGCAGAAGATTTATTCAGCAGTAACTTGAGGTCAAAAATATGTTTGAGTTAGAAGGTCAGAAAAATGTGTGTCCTTGTGTGAAAAAATATTGTAAACTTGGACCAGAGGGAACAGCTTGCTATTTAGAATTCCGTTAAGCACAGAAGAAAGTAGTTGCATTACTTCGAGAGCAATTATCCCAGCACGAACACATTCCCTTAAGAATTTGGATGGTATGTTAAGGCCTCCGACACGATATCAATGACATTCATTCATGGAAAAGTCACCAACCCTTTCCATTTACAACAGCTCAAACAGTGATCAGCTTCTGCGTACGCCGCCCAAAATGTAGGCTTGAGATACAAACTACAAGTACATTTACACCATTTATAAACAAGCCGTTTTCAATATCTATTGATCTTAATGCCATTTCCATCGCTTGGAAGGTGAGCGGAGAATACACGTTAATGCAACAATGTGTAGGAAGGAACTGTAGATGCTGGGTTAAACCGAAGATAGACACAAACAACTGGAGCAACTCAGGATAAAAGGAATAGGTGACGTTTCGGGTCGTGACCCTTCTGCAGACTAAATGTAACAATATAGATCTTGAATTTTGCATACCTCAATGATTGACTCGCTTCACGGCTCCTATATAATTTCAAGTAATCCGGGACAATCAGAAGTGTGACCAAACTTATACTGCGGTTAAACATGGTACCAATTGAGCAAGTGCAAAAGAGGTTCACCAGAATGTTGACTGAAATAGAGGGCCTTTTTATAACGAGACATTTGGTAAACTGCGTTTATTCTCAATGGAAGGAAGGAAGCAGAGTAGTAACTTAATAAACGTTTTTGTTTTAAATATCGGGGCCACTCATAGCATAGACGGGGTCTTTTCCTCAGAATAGTGGAATTAAGAACTATGTGGCACGGTTTTTAGGTAAAAGGGGGAAAATGTAAAGGAGAAGAGGAAGTTTTGCATACCTGGAACATCTACCACCGGAGAGGGTGCAGTACAATAATAACATTTAAATTGCGCTAGACCAGTAATTGCGCAGAAGCGTTATAGAGCGATATGGGCCTAATGCAGGCAAACAGCATCAACATACACAATTAGCACCGTCGGCAGAGGCGACGTGGGCAGAACGGGCCAGTTGTTGTGTTGTATGATTCTATGATTCTGTAATTCCTTACACTTGTAATTCCTTACACTTTAGATTAAAAAAAGATGGCAGCTCCAAATAAATCAATAAAAAAAATAATCTCCTTGATCAGTACCACATTCGGAACCCTACATACTTTCAATCTCAACTACCTGTGCCGTGTGTCGTTGGTTTCAGTAACACCATTCCCTCTGCGTTGAAGCAATTCTAAAATATATGCGAAAGGTTCTATAATTCTGTAAAGCAGATGTGGAAGGCGTAATTTACTCTCTCCATCAGTCTATTCGGATTCTTTGGTAATTGCGTCAAAAATACTATCTAACCAATCACACAAATCATATTATTTCAAAGGACACAGATGAATAAAGCGCAATTTCTTCAACGTGATTGAGCTTATCGCTTTGAGTTGGTGAAGTTAACCGATCTAGCTTGCTCCTCTCCCCGAAACGCACCGTAAACTACCAGCTTTGTACCAGTCCCGTTTAAAACTTTGGTACGTGTCAAGCTGCAAAAATAGAGCCCGGCGTCCTTCGCTGTCACGTCCTCCAGCCGTAAGACAGCGCTTCCCCCTCTCAGGAAATAAAACTGGATTCTTTTATCTGCACTTTCATCCAGGAATCCATTATCCCCATCTCTCCACCAATGCACTTTGTACGGCCTGTTGTCTGAGAAGATTGGATAAATGCAGTAAAGCACTGCCGAGTCACCCCGCATCAAAACAGCTTCTGGAACTTGTGTTACGGTCAACGGGCCATCGTCACCAGCTGTCGGGAAACGAAAAATGAAACTATAAGGCTTAGGATTAAACTAATGACCAAATTAATTGAGAATTGTACGTAACGAGAACAAAAAATAAAGATAAAGGGTCAGCAAACTTATAAATTAATAATTAAGTTTCGGGTTGACTGTCTATAGTAAGAGTAAAATATACCGGCGCAGCTGCCGTGAAGAACAATCAATTGCAGTAAGACACGTGTCATCATTCACGGCAAAACTGCAGAGAACAGTCGAATGAAACAAGTGTCGAATAAATAGTGAGAGAGGAATACCGCGAGTATGCTTGGGTTCAGTGGGTGTGCCGGAAAGTGAGTCTGCTCATGCTCATCTCATGCATGAGATGCCTCTCTGCGCATTGACGCGGATCAAAGGTCAAGTTAGTGGCTGCTCACACATTTCCGAAAACTTCACAAAGCATTTGCTGAACAACTACAGAAATTCAATGCAGGTAGAAATTGCTGCCATTGCGCTTTAGCCCGTGCGATCTATTAAGCAATGTCCTCGTACTGATGGTCGCGAATATGCTGTCCAAGGTCGACCTTTGTGACAATACAGTGACGTGTCGCAGATGCGCCCTGCTTTCATTGCGCCAATACTTTCCATTCAACACGCCATGATGCTAAGCAAGCTAAGTCATCATGGAGTATCAAGCAAGTACATGGAGCCTTTCTCGAAACAGTTCAGCCACCTCCTCCTCCACCCCTTGCCCAGCCTTTGCTACATTTTACTGCCGTATGACATGCAAAGCGCCAGAGGTTCACATTGTTGAGTTCATTGGCGAATTTAAAGGCGAGCGGTTCACACCATGGTCAAAACTGGCAATTAATCGAGGATGTACATAAGAGAGTATTTCTGTCATCCAAACAGACCTCAGATCGGCAAGAATTTGCAGTTCTGCGATGGTCCGCGTACATCCGAGCTGAGGCAGGAGTGGGGTGTCGATCATAAATTCGCCTGAATGATGGGACCAATTTAACACCATCCCCATTTCTCCGTTGTCACAGGATTTTAAAAAATGATCGCTTTCGATTCGGTAAAAACGGTAGGAGTCAAAAGAACAAGAAATACAACTGAAGATACACACAAAATGCTGGAATAACTCAGCGGGACAGGCAACATCTCTAGGGAGAAGGAATGGGTGACGTTTCGGGTCGAGACTGAAGAAGGGTCTCGACCTGAAACGTCACAATTCCTTCTCTCCAGAGATGTTGCCTAGCCCACTGAGTTACTCCAGCATGTTGTGCACACCTTCGATTTAAACTATCATCTGCAGTACTTTTTGACACATTTTGCCCGCTCCACTGCGAAATCTCCTCAAGGTATGTCTCGTTTGAAGAAGTAAAACTGTCTGAAGAAAGGTCTCGACCTAATGCGTCACCTTTCCCTTTTCTCCAGAGATGCTGCTTGTCCCGCTGAGTTACGCCAGTTATTTGTATCTATCTTCCGCAAAACTTAAACGTTAGGAACAGGGAATATGCCATCTGAACACTCAAGGCTGCCCCGCCATTCAGCAAGTGCTTAATCCACCCTTGCCTCCAATTCTCCTTCTATGCCATTTCCCCATAGCCTTCCATCCCCTGATGTTTCAAATCAAATATCGGTAATTCAATTAAATGTTTTCAATAATCGACCTTCATAACTCCATAGGGAAAGGAGATTCAGCTCCTTCCGTTAAAAGCAATTCCGATGCGACTCGATTTCAAATAGCTGTCCTCTTTTCTTGAAATTAGTATCTTCAATTGAGCAGAGCAGACAGCGCCTTTGGTCAGAACTGAGACAACAACTGGGGCACTGGAGAAAGCAGAACTGTCAGTTTAGTTTAGTCACCTTTTTTCTCCAAGGAAATCATACCGACCCTATCATTCTGCGGCGAAATCCGCCATTCTGCTGACATGAAATAATACCTCTTCTTCCATGTTCCAAGACTACACTGTAGTCTTCGATTTCCTTGCCCGCAGCAGAACAGATCTGCTCTGTATTGTTAATTCTGAAATCACACTGTCAAATTTACTGAACATTCCCTGCATTTCTGTGGCATGTTTTCCAGCACTTATGCGCTCCAGTCCTATTCGAAATGTTCCCTTTGCCGTTCTAGCCGTCCCACATTTTCTGCAACTTGAAACTAAACTCCTTTCCCTCTTTGTCATTTTGCTATTGAGAATTAGACCGGAAGCTTTTTTATTTTCATTTATCTCTCCACTGACGCTGCGAATGTTGAATGCGGACTGTTCCGGTTGTTGAAAGAATACGATCCTGAAAGTTCAGAGCTGTAAAAGTTATTTGTAACTCAGAAGCCGAGGACGGCTGTGTAATTCTAATTCTCAAATTGCCACAATACGAATCGCACAAAAATACGTGTTTTTATGGCGGGATCAACTTGGGTTTTATTTTTGATTGATTCATAAATTCTTGGAATTTATTCTTACATTTCAACATAAATACTACTACAGAAGATGACAACTGAATTGTTCGGAAAGGGCCGCTTAATCAGCATTCGTTTTTGTGTTAACTGATGTCAGGTTCACAGAAGATACAGTTGATTGCAATGGGAGTAAGCAATTTAATAGATATCAGCAAGTACTTCTGCTTCTGTCAATCCGTTTTGGAAAATGCATGCCAGTGAGTGCAAAATACTCGGGAGAGTGACACGTTTGGCTGCCGTATTTTTCAATTAAATATTCCATGGAAACGCATTGCCTCGACATATTGCAGACATATTAAATGATTAAATACCGCGTTTCCTTTTCTTGGATTGCTGTGAGCCGAATCGGACATTTCCCCTCAGGTCAGTTAGTCTGATCAAGTTCATTGATTGATGAAACACATTAAACAGTTGGACAAATTCTTCCCTTTAACCACATGCAAATGTTTCAATTGAAACTTGATGAAAACGAGTCATTCCTCAATATGCGTGTGTGTTTTTTTCCAATGACATTCACGCCGCCGACAAGAATGAACAAGAAAAAATTGATAACGCGATCGGATCTCCCCATTCATTCATCCCCAATGTCACAACGGGGCTCTCAAATCCTCTTCAGAAGGCATATGGCTTAACTAAACGAAGTAGATAGCCTGTGGATAACAGATATCATCTGGGTTTTGGAGATAGTGGGAAGGTTAGTCGTACTGTGGTGTCATTTCATAGAGGGGGAATTGACAGGGGAACTGGTACATCATAGGGGGTCACCCACTACGATAGTTGCATTGTCTTTTCCGTATTCACAACGGGCACTACAATTTTACAATGAAATGTGTTATGCTGTACTTTGGAAATAAACTTCCGATACATCTTCCGATACATCTTCTTTATACATATCAGCATGCAGACCATCTATGGTATGATTTACAATTTGAAATATTTATGATATTCATATGGCTGCATGAATGATTCAAATCTGAACAACGACATTACTTGCGGGGTAATCTCACAGTCGCGAAATCGCATTCGTTAAACGTTTAAACATACTAAAGTCGTCCCGGTACCGTTGCCAACTAAAGTGCCCCAGCGGGTAATGGTACAATAATACACTCCTGCATCCCGTCGACGCATATTGACTATTTTCAGTAAGCCACTGGATTAAGGAATAATGCCCGAAACCTTTCTCCCGGGGCAATGGATGAAAAACAACTATTTTCATCCTGTTTCCACCAATGTATGCTTACGCGGGGCCCTTCCCGAAAGAAGGAATGAGAGGAGTGAAAATAAGGATGTTGGCCCTTCGGGACTTTCACTACTTAATGGAATTGAGTTACTTTTTCTGAAGTTTCACCAGACCGTGAAGGAAAAAAAACACACGACCGATTTAGTAATATTTCACCTCAGAAAGCAAAACGCAGGAGCAGGGCTAATTGCAAATGAAAATAAAGACACGTATTAACGAAATCTTGAATAGATGTAGGTTTTAGAGTGTATAAAAGATTTATGGACTGTCAAGTACCTGTGAAAATTATCCCCCAAAAAGGGAAACAGCGAAGTGCGGTGCTGGTCAACATTTCTGCAGCAAGTGATCACAGGGCGTGAACCGTTTTTGAAGGTTGGATTGTCAGACGATGAAGCACGTCACTCCTTCCGTGACTGTAGCGCGGCAATGTGGCGACGTTTTAAGTTGGATTTTCAAGTCTCCATTGGAGAAGCTTATGATAATGGATCAAATGTGTTAGGAAGGTATAATGATGTACAAGCAGTTGTACGAGAGCTTAATTCAAACTGCATTTTCTCTAGCCGTAGAAATCATACACTAAACCTTGTCGGTGTTGACTGCGCCTAGTCAAGCAAGGAAGCAGTTACTTACTTTGGAAGATTCAACAAATGTACAAATTGTTCAGCAGCAGTCCACAAAGGTGGGAAATTCTAATCCGACATCTTCTTGTTTCTCTGCATGGAATGTCCAATACTAGACGGTCTGCACGTATCGACGGTGTTAAACCTATTGTACAACATTTAGATTCTGTAAGAAAAGCTTTAACTGAGCTTGAACCTCTAAATCAGGGGTCGGCAACCTTGTTCTGCCACGGGGCCAGGACCCATGTCTGTGAGGGATAGGGTGTCACATCTATCGCCATTGTTAATAAATGGAGGTAATAATATAGTCGTAGTTTTGTTTAGAAGGCGCTGTATTTAAAGGAGGGAGAGGGAGCCTGGTCAAAGCCAGCCTCCCTTGCCTCCACGGAGCTTTCATTGCTCCCAGTGACGGAGGGCGAGGCGGGGGATTCTGGGACCAGGAGGGCGGCTGCCTGCCCGGAGTGGCGGGCCTACCGGCGTCCATGGTGACCATGGTGCTCCATCTGCACTCGTCCCACCTGGCCGCGTTTGGTCTCCTAACCCATCCATGTGCTGTTCAAATGTTCTTTAAATGTTGTTGTAGTTTCTGCCTCAATAATCTCATCTGGCAGTTCATTTCATATCCCCACTATGTGGAAAACGGTTCCTCGGCTCCTTACACAGCTGTAACAAAACATCCCAAATTATATACTCAGTACCCTGACTGATGAAGGCCTGTGTACCGAAAGCCTTCTTAACCTCCTTGTCTACCTGTGACACCACTCTCAAGGAACTATGTACCGTACCAGCACACCTTCACCCCTCTGCTTTACAAACTCCCAAGAGCCCTGCCGTTCACTATTATGGTCCTGCCCACAAATGACTTCCCAAAATGCAAAACCTCACACCTATCTGCATTAAACTCCATTGACCATTCATTAGCCCACTTGTCCACTGATCAAGATCCTGCTGTAACATTTGATAACCAATTTCGCTATCTACAATGAGCCTGAGGTTGTGGTACATATAGGTACCAATGACATAGGTAGAAAAAGAGAAGAGGTCTTGAAAGGAGAACTTAGGGAGTTGGGAGGAGAGTTAAGGAGAAGGACTACAAAGGTAACGATCTCAGGATTACTACCTGTGCCACGCGACGGTGAGAGTAGGAATGGAGTGAGGTGGAGGATAAATGCGTGGCTGAGGAACTGGTGCAGCGGGCAGGGATTCAAATTTCTGGATCATTGGGACCTCTTTTGGTGAAGGTGTGACCTGTACAGAAAGGACGGGTTGCACTTGAACCCGAGGGGGACCAATATCCTGGCGGGGAGATTTGCAAAGGCTACTGGGGAGACTTTAAACTAGAACGGTTGTGGGGAGGGACTCAAATAGAGAAAGCTAGTGGAAAATGTGGGAGGCAGGAGGCAGAGAAGGGAAGCACTCGGACCCAAAATGTAGGGGAGAAAGAAGAAAAAGATAATAAACAGAGAATAAGTGGTGGTGGGTTTCTTAAATGTGTATATTTTAATGCTAGGAGCATTGTAAGAAAGGTGGATGAGCTTAGAGCCTGAATTGACACCTGGAAGTATGATGTTGTGGCGATCAGTGAAACATGGTTGCAGGGGGGCTGTGATTGGCAAATAAATATTCCAGGATTTCGTTGCTTCAGGGGTGATAGAATTGGAGGGGCAAGAGGTGGGGGTGTTGCATTGCTTGTCAAGGAAGATATTACAGCAGTGCTTTGGCAGGATAGATTACAGGGCTCGTCTAGGGAGGCTATTTGGGTGGAACTGAGTAATTGGAAAGGTGTAGCAACACTTATAGGGGTGTATTATAGACCGCCAAATGGGGAGCGAGAATTGGAAGAGCAAATATGTAAGGAGATAGCAGATATTAGTAGTGAGCACAACGTAGTGATTGTGGGAGATTTCAATTTTCCACACATAGACTTGGAAACACATTCTGTAAAAGGGCTGGATGGTTTGGAGTTTGTAAAATGTGTGCAAGATAGTTGTTTGCAGCAATACATAGAGGTACCTACTAGAGAAGGGGCAGTGCTGGACCTCCTGTTAGGAAATGAGACAGGGCAGGTGGTGGAGGTATGCGTCGGGGAGCACTTCGGGCCAGTGATCACAATACCATTAGTTTCAATATAATTATGGAGAGGGTCAGAACTGGACCTAGGGTTGAGATTTTTGTTTGGAGAAAGGCTAACTTTGAGGAGATGCGAAAGGATTTAAAAGGAGTGAATTGGGACATGTTGTTTTATGGGAAGGATGTAGAAGAAAAATGGAGGACATTTAAGGGTGAAATATTAAGAGTACAGAATCTTTATGTCCCTGTTCGGTTGAAAGGAAATAGTAAAAAATGGAAAGAGCCATGGTTTTCAAGGGAAATTGGACACGGTTCGGAAAAAGAGAGAGATCTACAATAATTATAGGCAGCATGGAGTAAATGAGGTGCTTGAGGAGTATAAAGAATGTAAAAAGAATATTAAGAAAGAAATTAGAAAAGCTAAAAGAAGATATGAGGTTGCTTTGGCAAGTAAGGTGAAAGTAAATCCAAAGGGTTTCTACAGCTATATTAATAGCAAAAGGATAACAAGGAATAAAATTGGTCCATTAGAGAGTCAGAGTGGACAGCTATCTGCAGAGCCAAAAGAGATGGGGGAGATATTGAACAATTTCTTTTCTTCGGTATTCACGAAGGAGAAGGATATGGAATTATGTGAGGTAAGGGAAACAAGCAGAGTAGCAATGGAAACTGTGAGATTCAAAGAAGAGGAGGTGCGGACACTTTTGAAAAATATGAAAACGGATAAGTCTCCAGGTCCTGACAGGATATTCCCTAGGACATTGAGGGAAGTAAGTGTAGAAATAGCAGGGGCTATGAATGAAATATTTCAAATGTCATTAGAAACCGGAATAGTGCCGGAGGATTGGCGTACTGCGCATGTTGTTCCGTTGTTTAAAAAGGGTTCGAAGAGTAAACCTAGCAATTAATAGACCTGTTGGTTTGACGTCAGTGGTGGGCAAATTAATGGAAAGGATACTTAAAGATAATATATATAAGCATCTGGATAAGCAGGGTCTGATTAGGAACAGTCAACATGGATTTGTGCCTGGGAGGTCATGCTTGACTAATCTTCTTGAATTTTTCGAAGAGGTTACTAGGAAAATTGATTAGGGTAAAGCAGTGGATGTTGTCTATATGGACTTCAGTAAGGCCTTTGACAAGGTTCCTCATGGAAGGTTGGTTAAGAAGATTCAATTGTTGGGTATTAATGGTGGAGTAGCAAGATGGATTCAACAGTGGCTGAATGGGAGATGCCAGAGAGTAATGGTGGATGCTGTTTGTCAGGTTGGAGGCCGGTGACTAGTGGGGTGCATCAGGGGTCTGTGTTGGGTCCACTGTTGCTTGTCATGTACATCAATGATCTGGATGATGGTATGGAAAATTGGATTAGTAAGTATGCAGATGATATTAAGATAGGTGGTGTTGTGGATAATGAAGTAGATTTTCAAAGTCTACAGAGAGATTTAGGCCATTTGGAAGAGTGGGCTGAAAGATGGCAGATGGAGTTTAATGCTGACAAATGTGAGGTGCTACATCTCGGCAGGACAAATCAAAATAGGACGTACACGGTAAATGGTAGCCAATTGAGGAATGCAGTTGAACAGAGGGATCTAGGAATAACTGTGCATAGTTCCCTGAAGGTGGAATCTCATGTAGATAGGGTGGTAAAGAAAGCTTTTGGTGTGCTGGCCTTTATAAATCAGAGCATTGAATATAGAAGTTGGGATGTAATGTTAAAATTGTGCAAGGCATTGGTGAGGCCAATTCTGGCGTATGGAGTACAATTTTGGTCGCCTAATTATAGGAAGGATGTCAACAAAATAGAGAGAGTACAGAGGAGATTTACTAGAATGTTTGCCTGGATTTCAGCAACTAAGTTACAGAGAAAGGTTGAACAAGTTAGGTCTTTATTCTTTGGAGCGCAGAAGGTTAAGAGGGGACTTGATAGAGGTCTTTAAAATTATGAGCGGGTTAGACAGAGTGGACGTGGATAAGCTTTTCCCATTGAGAGTAGGGAAGATTCAAACAAGGGGACATGACTTGAGAATTAAGGGACAGAAGTTTAGGGGGAACATTAGGGGGAACTTCTTTACTCAGAGAGTGGTAGCTGTGTGGAATGAGCTTCCAGTGGAAGTGGTGGAGGCAGGTTCGATGTTATCCTTTAAAAATAGATTGGATGGGTATATGGACGGGAAAGGAATGGAGGGTTATGGTCTGAGTGCAGGTAGATGGGACTAGGGGGAAGAATTTTATTTTTAATTAAAAAAAAAAAAAAAAAAAAAAAAATTAAATGTTCGGCACGGACTTGAAGGGCCGAGATGGCCTGTTTCCGTGCTGTTATGGTTATATGGTTATATGGTTATATGGTTACAATACCACCCAATTATCAGTCATCTGCAATCTTACTAATCCGGCCTTGTATGTTCTCATCCAAATCATTGATATACAGTAAGCCACAAACAGCAATGGGCCTAGTACCGATCCTGGAGGAACACCACTCGCCCTCCATTCCAAAAAAACAATCTTCTGAAGAAGGGTCTCGACCCGAAATGTCACTCATTCCTTCACTCCAGAGATGCTGTTTATCATTTTGTGTCTATGTTCCTGGATCCCATGTGATCTCGCCGTCCAGAGCACCTACCTTGTCAGACAGCTTGCTGAAATCCAGTTACACATCTACAGCTCTGCCGCCATCAACTTTTTTGGTCACATCTTGAAAAATTCGATCAGATTCGTGAGGCACGCTGTTCCACATGCAAAACCATGCTGGGTAACCCTAATCAGCCTTGTCTATTCAAATACATCTATAAATTATCCTTCAGAGTATTGTCTGGAAAAGCCTAGGAACTATAGATTTGTGAGCCTGACATCTATGGCAGATATGTTACTGGAGAGTATTCTGAGATATGCAGGTTTATGAACCATTGCTGATCAGTGATATTGAACCTGGTGTAGTTACACATGTGATATAGCCTCACGTATGTGATCAAGAGTTTTGAAGAAGTAACTTAGAAGGTTGAAGATGGCAAGGCCATAGATAATGTTTATATGGAAGGTTCTGCATGCCAATTTGCCCTGGAAAGCTAGATGGCATGAGAACTAGCTTAATGGGTAGAGAATCTGATTTATGGAAGGAAGCAGTTAAAACTTTTTTTTTTCAGACTGAAGGCTGTGACTCTTGCTGTGTTCATGGATCGGGGCTGGGTCCATTGCTGTTTGTGTTTTATATCAGCAATTTGGATGAGAAGATGCAAGCCATGATTACAATGTCTGCAGATGCCATTAATGGAGGTGGTATCGTCGACAGGGGCGACACAGTAGCGCAGTGGTGGAGTTGCTTACAGCGCTAAAGACACGGGTTCAATCCTGACTATGGGTGCTGTCGGTAAAGAATTTCTCCCTGTGACCACGTGAATTTTTTCGAGATCTTTGGTTTCCTCCCACAATCCAATCCAAGGTTTGTAGGTTAATTGGCTAGGTCTAAATGTAAATTGTCCTTAGTGTGTGTACGACAGTATTAATGTATTGGGATTGCTGGTTTGTGCAGACTGAGTGAGCAAAAGGGTCTGTTTCCACGCTGTAGCTCGAAACTAAAAAGACTAATCAGTGAAGGGCGTTAGGAGGGGAGTTAAAGAAAAGGACAGCAAAGGTAACAATCTCGGGATTACTGCCTGTGCCACGCGACAATGAGAGTAGGAATGGAGCGAGGTGGAGGATAAATGCGTGGCTGAAGGACTGGTGCAGAAGGCAGGGATTCAAATTTCTGGATCATTGGGACCTCTTTTGTGGAAGGTTCGACCTGTACAAAAAGGATGGGTTGCACTTGAACCTGAGGGGGACCGATATCCTGGCGGGGAGATCTGCAAAGGCTACTGGGGAGACTTTAAACTAGAATGGTTGGGGGGAGGGACTCAAATAGAGAATGCTATTAGACAGTGTGTGAGGCAGGAGGCAGAGAAGGAAAGCACTCAGACCCAACATGTAGGGGAGAAAGAAGAAAACAATAATAAACAGAGAATAAGAGGTGGTGGGGTTCTTAAATGGGTGAGCAGAGAAACAGAGGGGTGTAAAATGCGGGCGGAAGCAATAGGTAGCAAGGTGAAAAGTAAAAGTGGCAGGCAGACAAATCCACGGCAAAAATCATCAAGAGCCACTTTTCAACATAATTGTATAAGGGGTAAGAGCGTTGTAAAAACAAGCCTGAAGGCTTTGTGTCTCAATGCAAGGAGCATTCGTAATAAGGTGGATGAGTTGAACGTGCAGATAGCAATTAATGATTATGATATAGTTGGGATCACGGAGACATGGCTCCAGGGTGACCAAGGCGGGGAGCTGAACATCCAAGGATATTCAATATTCAGGAGGGTTAGAGAGAAAGGAAAAGGAGGTGGGGCAGCGTTGCTGGTTAGAGAGGAGATTAACGCAGTGGAAAGGAAGGACATTAGCTTGGAGGATGTGGAATCGGTATGGGTAGAGCTGCGAAACACTAAGGGGCAGAAAACGCTGGTGGGTGTTGTGTACAGGCCACCTAGCAGTAGTAGTGAAGTTGGGGATGGCATCAAACAGGAAATTTGAAATGCGTGCAACAAAGGCAAAACAGTTATAATGGGTGACTTCAATTTACATATAGATTGGGTGAATCAAATTGGCAGGGGTGCTGAGGAAGAGGATTTCTTGGAATGTATGAGGGATAGTTATCTAAACCAACATGTAGAGGAACCAAGGAGAGAGCAGGCTATTCTAGACTGGGTATTGAGTAATGAGGAAGGGTTAGTTAGCAGACTTGTTGTGCGTGCCCCCTTGGGCAAGAGTGACCATAATATGGTTGAGTTCTTCATTAGGATGGAGAGTGACATTGTTAATTCAGAAACAACGGTTCTGAACTTAAAGAAATGTAACTTTGAGGGTATGAGACGTGAATTGGCCAAGATTGACTGGCAATTAGTTCTAAAAGGGTTGACGGTGGATATGCAATGGAAGGCATTTAAAGACTGCATGGATGAACTACAAAAATTGTTCATCCCAGTTTGGCAAAAGAATAAATCAGAGAAGGTAGTGCATCCGTGGATAACAAGGGAAATCAGGGATAGTATCAAAGCAAAAGATGATGCGTACAAATTAGCCAGAAAGAGCAGCATACCAGAGGACTGGGAGAAATTCAGAGACCAGCAGAGGAAAACAAAGGGCTTAATTAGGAAAGGGAAAATAGATTATGAAAGGAAACTGTCAGGGAACATAAAAACTGACTGCAAAAGTTTTTATAGATATGTGAAGAGAAAGAGATTAGTTAAAACAAATGTAGGTCCCTTGCAGTCAGAAACAGGTGAATTGATCATGGGGAACAAGGATATGGCGGACCAATTGAATAACTACTTTGGTTCCGTCTTCACTTAGGAAGACATAAATAATCTGCCGGAAATAGCAGGGGGCCGCGTGTCAAAGGAGATGGAGGAACTGAGTGAAATCCAGGTTAGTCGGGAAGTGGTGTTGGGTAAATTGAATGGATTAAAGGCCGATAAATCACCAGGGCCAGATAGGCTGCATCCCAGAGTACTTAAGGAAGTAGCTCCAGAAATAGTGGATGCATTAGTGATAATTTTTCAAAACTCTTTAGATTCTGGAGTAGTTCCTGAGGATTGGAGGGTAGCAAACGTAACCCCACTTTTTAAGAAGGGAGGGAGAGAGAAAACGGGGAATTACAGACCAGTTAGTCTAACATCGGTAGTGGGGAAACTGCTAGTCAGTTATTAAAGATGGGATAGCAGCACATTTGGAAAGTGGTGAAATCATTGGACAAAGTCAGCATGGATTTACGAAAGGTAAATCGTGTCTGACGAATCTTATAGAATTTTTCGAGGATGTAACTAGTAGAGTGGATAGGGGAGAACCAGTGGATGTGTTGTATCTGGACTTTCAGAAGGCTTTCGACAAGGTACCACATAAGACATTAGGATACAAACTTAAATCACACGGTATTGGGGGTTCAGTATTGATGTGGATAGAGAACTGGCTGGCAAACAGGAAGCAAAGAGTAGGAGTAAACGGGTCCTTTTCACAATGGCAGGCAGTGACTAGTGGGGTACCGCAAGGCTCAGTGCTGGGACCCCAGCTATTTACAATTTATATTAATGATCTGGACGAGGGAATTGAAAGCAACATCTCCAAGTTTGCGGATGACACTAAGTTGGGGGGCAGTGTTAGCTGTGAGGAGGATGCTAGGAGACTGCAAGGTGACTTGGATAGGCTGGGTGAGTGGGCAAATGTTTGGCAGATGCAGTATAATGTGGATAAATGTGAGGTTATCCACTTTGGTGGCAAAAAACTGGAAGGCAGACTATTATCTAAATGGTGGCCGATTAGGAAATGGGGAGATGCAGCGAGACCTGGGTGTCATGGTACACCAGTCATTGAAAGTAGGCATGCAGGTGCAGCAGGCAGTGAAGAAAGCGAATGGTATGTTGGCCTTCATAGCAGGAGGATTTGAGTATAGGAGCAGGGAGGTTCTACTGCAGTTGTACAGGGTCTTGGTGAGACCACACCTGGAGTATTGTGTACAGTTTTGGTCTCCAAATCTGAGGAAGGACATTATAGCCATAGAAGGAGTGCAGAGAAGGTTCACCAGACTGATTCCAGGGATGTCAGGACTTTCATATGAAGAAAGACTGGATAGACTTGGCTTATACTCGCTAGAATTTAGGAGATTGAGAGGGGATCTTATAGAAACGTACAAAATTCTTATGGGGTTGGACAGGCTAGATGCAGGAAGATTGTTCCCGATGTTGGGGAAGTCCAGGACAAGGGGTCACAGCTTAAGGATAAGGTGGAAATCCTTTAAGACCGAGATGAGGGAAAACTTTGTCACACAGAGAGTGGTGAATCTCTGGAACTCTCTGCCACAGAGGGTAGTTGAGGCCAGTTCATTGGCTATATTTAAGAGGGAGTTAGATGTGGCCCTTGTGGCTAAAGGGATCAGGGGGTATGGAGAGAGGGCAGGTACGGGATACTGAGTTGGATGATCAGCCATGATCATATTGAATGGCGGTGCAGGCTCGAAGGGCCGAATGGCCTACTCCTGCACCTATTTTCTATGTATCTATGTATCTATGTAAGACGGTCATCAAAAATTACAGCAGGATCTTGATCAGTTGGGCACATGGATTGAGGGATAGCTAATGAAGCTTTAAACATTTTTTAAATTTTTTTAAAATTAGAAGTATTGTACAATACAGTGATCTCAAACAAACATAAAATTAGACATTTCTTGTACCACTTCTTATTTTAAACTTTAATAAGAAAAAGGATAGAGAGAGCTAGCAGAGATAGTAAGTGAGTGAGTGAAAGAGTGGTCTAGGAATACCCATAGGGACCTAAATCACAAGAAAGAGTTAAACAAAAGAGAAAAACCAAAAGAAGGAACATTAAAAAAAAAAAAAAAGTAAGATAAGATAAGACAAGATAAAAGGGATGTACCTACTTCATATCTTTACTCACCCCTCACCAGGTCCTGAAACCATTTATTATCAACATTTTGTTGCACCCTATATTTGTAATGTCGATAAATGGAGACCAAATCTTTTGGAAATGGTCTGGTTTACCTGCTAAGAGGAATCTCATATCTTCTAGGTGTAACAGTTCTGACATATTAGAAATCCACATTTTTGTCTTTGGCGTGGGAGCATTTTTCCAAAATTTCAGTATACGTTTTTTTGCCGTTATTAAGCCATAATTAAGAAAGCCCCTTTGAAACGAAGACAGCTCCAAACTGGCTTCGATTGTTCCAAAAATGATCAGTTCTGCATTCGGTTTCGGTTTTATTTTTAATAATTTCGTGAAAATGTCAAAGATTTCATTCCAAAATTTTTGAATTTTTATACAAAAAACAAAAGAGTGTGCTATATTTGCTTCTTGGGTTAGACATTTATCACAGATAGAAGAGCCATTTGGGTAAAATTTACTTATTTTAGCTTTTGAGTAGTATAATCTATGTAAGATTTTAAATTGAATTAGAATGTGTCTTACGTTAATCGAGCATTTATGTACATATAACAAGTGTTTATCCTAACTCTCTTTCGAGATTTTTATAGCTAGTTCTTGTTCCCAATCTCTTCTAATCCTATCAGATGATGGTATTTCTATATTTAGGATGGTATTATACAGGTATGATATTAAATTAGTTGATTCTGCTTTTATATTAATTGTCTCGTCTAATAAATCTGGAGACATATTTTGTATATTTTTTTCAAATAGTCACGTATTTGAAAATATTTAAAATATTGATTACTAATCAAATTGTATTTAAGTTGTAGTTGGTGAAATGTTAAAAAAACTTCCATTATCATACATATCTCCAAACGTTTTAATTCCTAATCTATCCCAGTATGTAAACGATTTATCTATCGTAGAAGGTTTAAACGAAGGATTATTCATTATAGGTGAAAGAAGCGATAGATTTCTTAATTTTAAAGTTAATTTTATTTGTTTTCCAAATTCTAATTGTACTATGGATAATTGGATTCTTCAATTTTGTTGGTGAGAGAAGGATCGCTCCTATATTAAAAGGGGAACAATCATCTCTCTCCATTACTATCCAATCCACCTGCTGGGCTGAGTTGTCCAACAGGTGAATCATATTTTTGACATTTGCAGCCCAGTAATAATACAAAAAATTAGGGAGTGATAATCCGCCAAATTCTTTAGGTTTGCACAAATGTCTTCTTTGAATTCTATGGGATTTATAGTCCCATATAAAATTTGTAATATCAGCATCCAGTTTTTATTATTTTTTTATTTGGTAAAAATATTATATTAGATATAAAATTTGTGGTAAAAAAAAATCATTTTTAAAGCATTAATTCGGCCTATTAGAGACATCGGGAGAGTTTTCCAAAATTTAATCAGTATGTTTAGTTTATGGAGTAAGGGCATATAGTTTGCATTAAATAAAGATTTATATTTTCTAGTAATTTCAATTCCCAAATATTTGAATATTTCTGAAGCGATTTTAAAATGGAATTTTAACAGGTGTGTTGGGTCTTGAGGTTTTAGCGTCATAATTTCACTTTTATTCCAATTTATTCTATATCCTGAAAATGATCCAAAATCCTCTATTACATTTAATATATTTGGTATACTGATTTGTGATTTTGTAATATATAATAGTACATCGTCTGCATATAATGATATTTTATTATTTTTGTATTTTGTATTATAACCATGGATGTTCGGATGTATTCTAATACTTTCCGCCAACGGTTCTATTACAAGAGCAAATAGCAGAGGTGATAATGAACATCCCTGTCTATTTCCCCTTGATAATTGAAATTTCGGGGACATATTATTAGTTAATATTCTGGCAGTAGGCCTGTCATATAGTAATTTTACCCAAGCGATAAAATTCTCTCCCATTTGAAATGTTTGCAATACTTTAACAAGGTAATCCCATTCCATTTGATCGAATGCTTTTTCTGCGTCCAATGAAATAATTGATAGGTCTTGTTCTTCGGTTTTATATGAGTGCATTATATTAAACAGACGTCTCAAATTATTGCAGCGAATCTTTTATTAATATTCTTAGGTAGTGTTAACAATTTCCCTTTATCTGATTTAATCTTTAAAATCGTATGATCTTTTTCCCATTTTTTCAGTTGTCGGAACAAAAGTTTGTGTGGTTTATCCCCAAATTCAAAATTTTCATGTTTTGTAATTTGAAATAATCTTATAACATTTGCTGATAATATTTTATTTAATTTAAATTTCAATATTGTTATTTTATTATATTTATCTATAGTTGGCTCTTTAGCGTTATCTAAATCCAATTGTCTAATTCGTTCTTCTAACTGCCTTTGTTCATTCTTATTCTTTTTATTTAAAAAAGCTTGGTATGAGATTATCGATCCTCTAATAAATGCTTTGAAAGATTCCCATAGTAAGGTTGGTGAATCCTCTGGGATATCATTAGTCTTGAAAAAAAGTTCCATCTGTTGTTTTAGACATATTTTCCCTTGTAGATCATTTAGGATTTGAGGATTAAACCTCCAGAACGATTTATTAGTAGGCATTCCGTCTAATTTAAAAAAAAAGTTATCGGGGAGTGATCAGAAATTGTACTATTGTGGTATTTTGGGTTTAGTGTATAGGGAATTAATATTGTATCCACTAGAAAATAGTCGATACATGAATAAGTTTTGTGTACCATTGAATAAAATGAGTATTCCCTTCCAACAGGGTTAGCGATCCTCCAGACATCTGTTATATTTGTGTTTTTTATGTATGTATTTAAGATTTCCCTGGTTTTAGATTTTGCATTACCCCTGTTCTGTTTTGAAGATTTATCCAAGTATGGATCTAAAACACAGTTAAAATCTCCCCCAATTATCACATTTTGATAAATTGAACTGAAATTATATTCAGGATTTTATTAAAGAATTGGGGATTATCAAAATTAGGTACATAAATATTTACCAATTGGAGTAGCATGAATCTCTCCGGTAACTATAAGGTATCTCCCTTCCTTATCTATTATGATATTCTTTGATTTAAATGGTATACCTTTGCTGCTAATGAAGCTTAATGCAAACAATTGCGAGTTGTTGCATTTTGGGAGATCACCCCAGGGCAGGCCATTTACAGTGAAGCCTGGGAAAAGTTATAGAGCAATGGGAACCAGGCTTACGGATACATCGTTACTTGCACATGGCGTCACAGGTAAGGAGAGCTTTTAGCACATTTTCGTTCAGCAGTCAATGTATTTCGTCCAGAATTTGTGTTATGGTAAATTCGGAGGAGACGATGGTGAGATCACATTTTGAATATCGTTTTCACTTTTGGACACCCTTCTGCAGGAAGGATGTCATTATGCTGGAAATAGTGATTAGAGAAGTTTAACATATGTTATCAAGACTGGAGGGCCTGAGCTATGGGATAAGGTTGGGCGGACTAGGACCACAGGAGGCCGAGGGTGATATTCTAGGTGTATATAACACCATGAGAGCAATAGACAAGTCAATTCAAGAGAGTTCATTGTCATGTGTTCCAGATAGGACAATTAAATTCTTGCCTGCTGCAGCACAACAGAATATTGTAGGCATAAATACATATCAGATCATTGTGTCCATATACCATAGAATATATATATATATGTTCCTGAACCTGGATGTTGCAGATTTCAGGCTCGTGTACCTTCTACCTGATGGCAGCGCAGAGTTGAGTGTGTGGGTCCTTGATAATGCTGGCAGCCTTTTTGAGGCAGCGCCTGCGATAGATCCCTTTACCAAAGTGGATAACCTCACATTTATCAACATTATACTGCATCTGCCATGCATTTGCCCACTCACCCAGCCTATCCAAGTCACCTTGCAGCCTCCTAGCATCCTCCTCACAGCTAACACTGCCCCCAGCTTAGTGTCATCCGCAAACTTGGAGATGTTGCATTCAATTCCCTCGCCCAAATCATTAATATATATTGTCCCTTGTCAGCCATGGTCGTCCTTTTCTCCCCTTGAAATCTTTCTTCCTCCTAGGAATGAACTGATTCTGCACCTTCTGTATTATACCTAAAAACACCTGCCATTTTTGTTCCACTGTCATCCCTGCTAGTGTATCTTTCCAGTCAACTTTGGCCAGCACCTCCCTCATGGCCCCATAGTCCCCTTTATTCAACTGCAACACTGACACCTCGGATCTACTCTTCTCCCTCTCCAATTGTAGATTAAACCTGACCATGTTATGGTCACTGCCTCCTAATGGCTCATTAACCTCGAGGTCCTTTATCAAATCCGGTTCATTACATAACACTAAATCCATAATTGCCTTCTCCCTGGTACGCTCCAATACAAGCTGTTCAAAGAATCCATCACGAAGGCACTCTACAAAGTACCTTTCTTGGGATCCAGTACCAACCTGATTTTCCCAGTCGACCTGCATGTTGAAATCTCCCATAACAACCACAGCATTACTTTTACTGCATGCCAATTGTAACACCTGTTTCAACTTGCGCCCTATGTCCAGGCTACTGTTTGGGGGCATGTATATTAGTCTCATTAGGATCTTTTTACCCTTACAATTCCTTAGTTCCATCCATACTGACTCCACATCTCCTGTTTCAATGTCACCCCTTGCAAGAGACTGCATTTCATTCCTCACCAACAGGGCAACCCCACCCCATCTGCCCACCTGTCTGTCTTTTCGATAGGAGGTATACCCTTGAATATTCAGTTCCCAGCCCTAGCCCCTTGCAGCCATGTCTCAGTAATTCCCACAACATCATACTTGCCAGTTTCTAACTGAGCCTCAAGCTCGTCCGCTTTATTCCTTATACTTCGGGCATCCATATACAGCACTTTGACCTCCGTATTCACTTCCCCCCTCGAAATTGGCCCTGACCTTAATCTGTTGTCCATTTTTCCTGTAGCCACTTCCCCTTCAACTCCATCTTTATACTCCCAATTTGTCAATCCCTCCCCCCCCACTATATAGTTTAAACCCACACGTGTAGCCCTAGCAAACCTGCCTTCCAGAATGTCTGTCCCCCTTCAGTTAAGGTGTAATCCGTCCCTTTTGTGCAGGTCACCCCTACGCCAGAAGAGATCCTAGTGGTCTATAAATCTAAATCCTTGCTCCCTGCACCAGCCCCTCAGCCACACATTCAAATCCCATATTTCCCTGTTCCTGGCCTCACTAGCACGAGGTACTGGAAGCAATCCAGAGATAACCACCCTAGAAGTCCGGCATTTCAGTCTTCTTCCCAACTCTCTGTAGTCATGTTGGAGAACCTCCTTCCTCTTCTTCCACCAAGGACCAGGTTTGGACAGCTGGAGGCAGCCCAGGGATTGGCAGATGCTGGTGGATGTGGACCAACGGCTTACAGTTCCATCAGAAATAGCCATCACCAACTTGAGGCCTGATCTTGTGCTCTGGTCGAACTCTCAGCGCATGGTGTATTTTGTGGAGCTCACAGTCCCTTCGGAGGATGCTGTGCAGGAAGCCTTCGAAAGAAAGAAACTGCGATATACAGAGCTTGCAGCGGAGGCAGAACAGCGGTACTGGAGAGCTAAGATCTGCCCGATAGAAGTTGGATGTCGAGGATGCGTGGCAACATCTACCTTAAGACCTGGGGATCAGCGGACAAGCCCTACGCCATGCCATCAAAGAAACATCACGGGTGGCAGAGCGGAGTAGCCAGTGGCTCTGGCTGAAGAGGAAAGTCCCCATTTGGTCTCCCAATTAACCGACTTGACAGATGCAGAGGGGGGTGGTTCTGGGACGCCAGAACGCACCACTGAGCCTACTGGAGACGCCGTGGGTTCAATCAGCGAAACGTCGATGAAAATAGGTGCCCACTTGATAACCCCAATGACGTGTCTGCTTAGCCTTTCTCAACATCGGAGGAGCATAGGTGAGTGCAGAAGGCTCCCATCACCATCGGGATAAATTGATATTTGGCACTTTGGACTTTTAACATCTAGTCCTGTATATTTGTAAACATTATTTGTTCTACGCGTTGGTTTTCTTCTCCCATTCTAACTGCTGCAGTATTTGTAACGCGCTTAGATTTGACTGGCGAGGCATTTCTTTTCGACACTTTCACGAATTTAATTTATGTATTTCTCTTTTCGTTACTTTGATATTCTACTTTCCATTGGCCATATCATTTAAAGCATCTGTAAAAGTTAACCGGGTTGTGACATGAGCGAAGCTGCATCAAATCAAAACTTTCCATGATACACAAAATGTGCCATTTCTCTAGATAATATCTGCAACATCTGTGTCCTCTGTGACATTGACTGTGCTTTCCAGCGCTATGACGTCAAAGTGAAACGGAACCATTCGGGCCACGCGGTATTGCTGCAAGACGGTCGCCAACAAGCTTCACTGCTTGACTCGCTGTCAGAGAGCATACATCGTTGAATTTCATCATCTTGGCTCAGAATGTTTATGTTTGCCGTGCTGCTGTTTCTCTCGATCCTGCGCATGAGTTACACAGGTTAATATATTTCCCTCTATTAAACGAAAATAACAGGGAAAAGGTCAATCCGCGAAAAGTATAAGATGTACAACTCTTACCTTTCGGTCGAGCTATTTCAGCTATTTGGATTTTTATCAATCCGTTCATTGTCATTTCACATGTTTAACGTTTGTTTTTAATTCTGACAGTTACTGACGGGGCCTCCTCGTTCAGGGTGCGTCAGATTCCCGATAAGGTAACGAAAGTGAAAGGTGAAAATGTATCCCTATACTGTACTTTCCCAATCTTCGGTCAGAAAGCACTGGTGGATGTATACTGGAAGAGAGACGGTCAAGAAGAGACTTTGAATCCTACCGCAAACAGGAGGATGACAATGAACAATGTACTGAAGGGATTTGCCGAATTACATCTGTTGGACGTGAGCTTCCGTGACTCCGGGATCTATTATTGCAGTGTGAGACGCGGGGAAGGAAAGAGTTCCAAAAGCAATGGCACGAGGATTATTGTGCACGGTGAGTCTTACTTGATGTTTCGAATCACAATACAAAACAAATATGGTGTGCTACAGAGTTATAAAGTCTGTACTAGAAGTTTTGCACTAGCGATTTAAGTAATTGGTTTTTCGTGATTGTTGGACCACGAGCTCTTTGGACAATCATTATTCTTTAATTTCATATCATTTAGTTATCATTTTTATGTGTAGGGTTAATTTTCTTGGCGGCCCCTCAACTGCATCCTGCGAAAGGAGTATAGATTAAGATTGCAGATGGTAGTCAATGAAATATAAACCGTCATATGTTAGCGAGTATTGTAGCTGCAGTCGTTTAGTCAAAAAAACATTGCGTTCGAGTCTAGACCTGTGATATCCAGATGATGGAGCATTCTTGGGGGTTCACGAATTGAGCTCTTTGTTGTAGAATAACCATACTTGACCATTTATGTAGTTATTTCTAATCCAAATAGTAAATGTTAACAAAACGTATGTTGATAGAAGAAACATTTGATGAATAGTGAGCGTGATATATTCTAACCGCAATCTTGTGTAAGACTATTCTACCGTGATTTTAGGAATTCATAGTTTCAAAGAAAATGAATGATAAAATACGAGTCACAACACATCTGCGACTACAGAAATTAGTTTCTGCCTAGAACGTTATAACGGAAGTAACAAAAGTTCATGGTGAAAATTGTTAAAGAAATTCAGAGGTATAGCAAGGAAGAATAGGTGGGGTGCGTGGTGGCGCATTAATGTGGGTGGAAGACAAAACAACCCCATTAAGTTATAAACGGGGGGAAATCTGAGAATAATGCAACAAGTCACAAAATATGTAAACAAAGAAGATAAAATTAGTATCAGAATTCAAATGATTAAATTGCAAATTGAGAGTATTAATCAAAACGTTATCCGTCATTTTACGTCGAGTTTCATTGGAACTCAGCAGAGCTTCGAGTGGGAGAACAGAAGCTTCAGTCTGAATGATAAATACACGTCAGCGGCATACTCGATTGATGGGTGGCAATATGCCAAAAAGCTTCAGCCAACTGAGTACGCTCTTTCCTCCGCACAGCGCACTATTTCAATCCCACATCAGCAACTACTGAATACACACATAAACGCTACTATACCTTGTCCAGTTTAAGCACCGTGACGTGTATTGCGAACACGACAAATACCTAAAGCATCCCATCAATTTCGAAACTTATAACTGCTCAAAATAAATTCAACATCTCCTCAACATACAACAGGAATAGACCCTTCGGCCCACAATTTCAGTGCCGAATATGGTGCCAAGTTAAAATAATATCCGCTCTTTGCGAGACACATCCTTCCATTCCCTGCATTTGCCTATTTAAAAATATCTAAGATGCCCCTATCGTATCTGCCTCTGCAACTAGGCATGATGTAGTTAAGCTGGAAGGGGTATAGAACAGATTTACGAGGATGTTGCCACGACGCGAGGGTCTGAGCTATAGGGAGAGCCTAAGCAGGCTAGGACGTTATTCCTTGCAGCGCAGGAGGGTAAGAGTTGATCTTATTAAGGCGTATCTGATCATGACAGGAATAAATCTGGTATATGCATCGCCTTTTACCCAGAGTAGTGGAATCAAGACCTTGTAAACTAAACATTTCACCACATTAAATTACAATAACCGAGGAAAAGAAGTTTGCGTCGCAGTGGAGAGATCAATTATGTGCCCGCCACCAGGAAACCGAAATTGTCAGTCCCATGCACCCTTTCTTTCTTTCCGATCACTACTTGTGAAATATCCGCGGAAATTCTCTGGTGAGAGCACTTGCATAGATCAGTTTGGGATGGAGATCAAAGATTTACCCACCGATGTAGAAAGAATGCTTTTGTTACGTGGACGGGAGCATGATGGTGCCGAACATTCGCCGTTAGAGATGGTGTCCTATTTCATGTTGAGTAAATGTAGTTGCTAAACATTTCATTCTATTAAGTCACCCCCCCCCCCACACACACACACACAACACCTATGAAAACTCGGCATGGTGGCGCAGCGATAGAGTTTACAGCGCTTGCAGCGTCGGAGACCCCCGTTCGATCCTGACTACGGAATTTGTACGTTCTACCCGTGAACGCGTGGGTTCCCTCCGAGATCTTCTGTTTCCTTCCACACCCCAAAGACGTAGAGGTATGGTTGTAAATTGGCTTGGTAAATGTAAAAAGTATCCCTAGTGTGTGTCGGATAGTGTTAATATGCGGCAATCGCTGGCCGGCGCGGACTCGATGGGCCGAAAGGCCTGGTTCCGCGTTGTATCTCTAAAACTAAAACACTAAAAAGCAACACAATCACCACAGTACAGAGGGCGTGCTTGATACAGGGCGAATTAAGAAGGTTATGGTCAGGGTTAGCGATTAAGTAAATATATGACAGGTGCAAAATGATGTGGTTGAGTGAGGATATCCACGCACTGGAAGAAACAAATAGCGAGGTCGAGAAATAGAGAGAGTTGAAGGTGTTAAGGTTCAAATGGACCCGAGTATCCCTCTAGGTGAGTGATTGAATGTTTGCTTCAACATTTTCGTCTATTATGATTCACGTGAGTTACATATTTTTGCTGCAGACATGTGAGTGTTGGAATCTATCCCAAACAGTTAAGGGTGATTCATTGCCAATGTACAGAAACAGAACAATGTCGCAGCAGCATAACGGGTCTGTAGCACAGTACTCAACAAACAAACCAAAATATTTACAATAGAAAACTATATTAGTGCAAAACAAAAACAAATGCTCCAAAGTTCCGAGTACATCAAAGACGGTTTGTATTCGGTTTAGTTGGTGTTTGTAATGTCTAATAGCCTGAAGGGTTGTTGGGAAAAAGCTCTTTCACAACATGAAGGTCATGGTTTTCAAACGCCTATACTTTCTTCTCGATGGCAGTGTGGCAAGGTTGTGTGAGGTCTTGATGCTGGCTGCTTTTTTGAGGCAGCTTCTCCTATAGATCTCTTCGATGGTTGGAAGGTCGGAACACCTGATCGATCGGGCAGTGTCCACCACTTTTTGTAATTCCATTCCTGGGCGTTCGAGTTACTGGACCAGGCCGTGATGCAACCGGTTAATACGCTCTACCATATACTGCACAGGTTTAAGAGCGCTTTCGATTAAAGATGGTGTCAAGCAGGAAACTATGACTATGACTCAATGGCAACATACCGAACCTCCTCAATCTTCTTGGGAATTAGAAGCATTGGGGGGCTTTCATATGATTGTATGGATGTGCGGACTTCAGGACGGATCTTCAGAAATATGCATGCCATGGAACCTGAAGTTTTTGACTCTCTCCACCACCGACCCGTCGATGAAGATAGGTTGATGAATCCTGGCCCGTCCTCCTCTAAAGTCAACAATCAGCAATTTTACTGACATTGAGAGACAGATTGTTGTTCTAGCACCATTCGATCAGATGATGGAACTCCTCTGACACATCATTACCTGTAATTAGTTCAGCAACGGTGGTGTAGTCTGCAAATGTAAAGGTTGAGTTGGAACTGTTCCGGGTACACATCCATGGGTATAGAGTGAGCACACAGCCTTGAGGTGCCACTGTTCTGATAGTTATCGAGGATGAAGCGTGAGCAATGTGACAGCTTCACGGCATTGGTCAGTTCCAATATGGCCTTTTGTATACCTGCTGTTAGAACATTATGGATTATCTCCAGTGATTTCTTCTTTCCTCTGTGTTATTTTCCCTTATAGGTGTAGGAAACTGATGTCAAAAACCAATTGGATCACAACCATTACATCGCGCATGCTACTTCCCCCAAAATCTGTCCTGCTCGCCCTCTTTCATCCCATGCTTGCTGCGTTTAAGAAGTGATTCTAATGTTTCATTTGTCTGCATCCTCCTTGCATGTTCAGTTTGTGGGAACAAATTACAGTTTCCTTTGGGTGTCATTTTCCACAGGTTCCGTGGGAAGCCATTTCTCTGCTTCACCCGTTGAGTCATTAATGGCTACATATGGAGTAGTATTTTCATGCTATTATATTATATCTGTACCACCTAATAACAATCCAATATTTGAGCCTCTGCACGGTGGTGCAGTGGTAGAGGTGCAGCCAACAGCGCTTACAGCGCCAGAGGCCCGCGTTCGATCCTAGCTACAGGTGCTTGTCTGTACGGAGTTTGTACGTTCTGATAATATGAGGGCGCGTTGACTTCACCCCGTTATTACTTCATTGGAGGGAAGCAATCACGTTGGTTGGCGTGATAGCTATAATTATCCTCACCTTTTTAAAAAAGCTTATGTGAGATGTAATGTATTAATTTATCAATTGTCCATCATTAGTCCACTTGGGTAGATAACCCTCCTCTAATCGATCTGAAAGATTATGATTTGCTTAATCAACCAATTTCTATACGAACTTATTCCTAGCTCAGAACTCTACGTATTATTGTCTATTACCCTTGATCTATTCTTGATCTATTGATTATTGGTCATAATTTGATATATTTTCCTGAATATATTTGGCATTGGGTTGACACGCTTTGCAAAAATAAACGCTATCATTGAATAGAAGCACAGAGTCCTCGAGCAGGAAAACACCCAGTTCAGCCCAATTGTCCAATGCTCACCAAGATGTCACACAGTAATTGGCCCTTATCCTTCTCTAAACCTTTTTCCCAATTTATCCGTCCAAATGTCTGGTAAAAATTGTACCTCCCTCAGCGACCTCATCTGGCACCTCATTCCATATACCCACCAGCATCTGCATGAAGAGGATGCCCCTTAGCTTCTTGGTAAGTGTTCCCCTCTCCCCTTCCCCGGAATTGAGTCCGCAAAATACAACATTCCACCATCACGCTTTGCTTCCTTACATGAAGCCATTTCTCTACCCAGTGGCGAGTTCTCCTTGGACCACATGGGTTCTAATGTTCCAGAACAACGTACCATGTGGAACCTTGTCAAAGTCATTTCTGGTCCATACAGACAACGTCTTACTGCTTTGCCCAAATCAACCTTTTTGGTTGCTTTAAAATAAATCGGATTCGTGACACACGATATTTCACCTTGCTGATAATCCTCGATCAGCTCCTTTCTAATCAAATGCATACATATTTTATCCCTCTGAATCCTTTCCAGTGGCCTTCCTAACACAGACTAGTTTACAGGTCCCAGAGTTTTCCTTCCAGCCCTTCTCAAATATAGCCACAATATTAGCCATCCTCAAGTCTTCATGTAGGTCTTTTCACGCTATTTCTCTATTGATACACACTCTTAATTTGATGTTTTGTTTTAATCAATTCTCGACGTCCCTAGATGTATTCCATTATAAGACACAACCGATGTGTTAACTCACATCACCACATTCTAAATTAACTGCCCCCCGCATGCCCGCCACCATATAACCATATAACCATATAACCATAACAGCACGGAAACAGGCCATCTCGGCCCTTCAAGTCCGTGCCGAACATTTAATTTTTTTTTTTTTTTTTTTTTTAAATTAAAAATAAAATTCTTCCCCCTAGTCCCATCTACCTGCACTCAGACCATAACCCTCCATTCCTTTCCCGTCCATATACCCATCCAATCTATTTTTAAAGGATAACATCGAACCTGCCTCCACCACTTCCACTGGAAGCTCATTCCACACAGCTACCACTCTCTGAGTAAAGAAGTTCCCCCTAATGTTCCCCCTAAACTTCTGTCCCTTAATTCTCAAGTCATGTCCCCTTGTTTGAATCTTCCCTACTCTCAATGGGAAAAGCTTATCCACGTCCACTCTGTCTAACCCGCTCATAATTTTAAAGACCTCTATCAAGTCCCCTCTTAACCTTCTGCGCTCCAAAGAATAAAGACCTAACTTGTTCAACCTTTCTCTGTAACTTAGTTGCTGAAACCCAGGCAACATTCTAGTAAATCTCCTCTGTACTCTCTCTATTTTGTTGACATCCTTCCTATAATTAGGCGACCAAAATTGTACTCCATACTCCAGAATTGGCCTCACCAATGCCTTGTACAATTTTAACATTACATCCCAACTTCTATATTCAATGCTCTGATTTATAAAGGCCAGCACACCAAAAGCTTTCTTTACCACCCTATCTACATGAGATTCCCATGTATCCTATTCGCCATGACCACAGTTGATGAAACATACCATCTTTCCGTATCCTCATCCCCATGAATCTTCTTCTTTCCCATAAAAATAATTTCTTCTGCATTCTTTCAGTCGATCTTCTTGTTGATTCTTTAAACGTAAGCTTTGCAATGTCATGGTTAAATTTGAAATAACTGGAAGTGTCTGATATAGTATAACTTAATAATCATATTCGTTTGCATCGGGAACAGAATTATTGTAAGGCCTACTATCTGATTGCGGCACATTAAATTATTTGGTTTACTTGAGATATCGGGTGTGATTTGCTTTTAATTGATCCTTATTACAAGTTCGATAGTTTATGTCATGGTACCCGGTGGCGTCGAAGGACGAGAAGCCGAACCAAGAAGTGGAAGCCAAATAACTGAAGGGAAACTAAGCCGAAACGCCAAATAACCGAAAGCGTACAAAGCCGAAACGCCAACTAACCGAAAGGGTGGGGCGCCTAAATGCAAACTAACCAAAGGGCGGGACGCCTAAAAGCCAACTAACTGAAAGGCTGCGTCGCCTAAAAGCAAACTCACTGAATGGCCGCTCTGCCGAAACGCCACCTAACCGAAAGGCTGCGTCGCCTACAAGCCAACTAACCGAATGGCGCTCAACCGAAAAGTCAAATAACGGACATGACATCGCCGGGGGGCCGGACACGTCAGCGATTGGTCCAGACCCTCGCGTCCATCACATCACTGGCCGGTGGAGACGGGAGGGTGGGGGTCATTTTCCCACACAAGCCATAGGTGACTGGGGACTTTGAATCCGAGCACCAAGTTGTAAGGGGCCGAAGGAGCGCATCCCTTCGGACAACCCCCACTCTCCCATGACCACGGCCGCCCTCCGCCTCGTCTCTACCGTGCGGCCGCACTGTGACGGTTGTGTGTCGGCAGCGCTGGGTGGAGCAGAGGTGTGGGACAGGCTGGTCCCTCTCAGAGTCATTGACCACGATGCACCGCCATCAGACCCCAACCCCCACACCAGGGTGATTTCCCCCCCGACCCCCGGACCCCGACCCACTCACGGGGTGATTTACAACCTGACACCCACACCGGGTGATTCATCCCCACCCCGGCCGCGGGGTCACTCGCCTCGGGGCATTGGCAGCCATAGTAAATCGCTTTTTAAACATGGGGGACACACATAAATTCCCTGGCGGGCCGATGACAAGTGTGCATGACAACGAACAATGTTATCTCCTGCCTCTCCCCCCTCCTGACAACAAGAAGCATGTTTTATGTATTACCGTCTGGTTGCCTGCGTAACGCACACAAGCTCACACGCACAAAAACACCAGGTAATCTGTAAACTGCCTTAACCGAAGATGGACAAAAAAGCTGGAGTAACTCAGCGGAACAGCCAGCATCTCTGGAGAGAAGGAATGCGTGACGTTTCGGGTCGAAACCATTTTTCAGACCTGAAGACTGTGTCTGAAGGTCTCGACCCGAAACGCCACCCATTCCTTCTCTCCAGAGATGCTGCCTGTCCCACTGAGACACTCCAGCATTTTGTGTATCTTTGGTGTGACAGTTGTCTCATTTCATCGGCTTCATGTATTTCTCATTTCTCATCTCATTTCATCGGCTTTTCATGCGCCTGCATCTATACATTTGCAAGAGAGGGATGGAATGGATGTGACCACCTGCTAAAGCGAAGGCATAGTTAGGACAGGGAAATAAACCCACCACTTAATTAACCAGTTTCCCAAATGTAAGAACCATTTATACATGTAACATTTTTGTTATTAAATTAATGTAACTCTTTTTTGACTTTTCATGCCGAGTTAAAACCCCGTTCCGTGGGAAGGGCTTGTGGCAGCTGGTTTTATGGTGCCTTCATTGTTGGTAGGTGCTGTCCCTTCACATAGACCGCGGTCAGTGCCAGTTTTCTCAACTTCCATAGCTGCTCTGCATAAGTGTAGTCAGACGTGATGTACGCAGGGATCTGGACCAATCGCTGACAAGTCCCGCACCCTGTGACGTCATGTCGGTTATTTGACTTTTCGGTTGGGCGGCCATTCGGTTAATTGACTTGTTGGCGACGCAGCCTTTCGGTTAGTTGGCTTTTAGGCGTCCCGCCCTTTCGGTTAGTTTCCCAACAACAGAGTTAAATATTTTACTATTAAAGGAACGCTCAAGAAGTTATGGTATTATCCATTTCGAAAGCGATTATATGGTCTTCTAAATAAAGATATAGGGGTGCTAACTCCTTTATCTTAAATTGTTTGCAGTGTCACCGACGCCTTTGAAGATTAAACAGATGAACACTCCTTCCCTGGCACTAAACTGTACAACTGCTCCGTTTTTCCCGAAGGACTGTGAACTTACCTGGTATAAAGATGACCACGAAATCACTTCTGGAATAAGTACCACTAAAATACGGAACGACGAGGGATTATACCTTGCTTCCAGCTTCCTGCAAGTAGTGGATAGCCGATCGGTTTATAGTTGCAATGTGTCTCACGTCACCCTCCTGGTTCCGACCGTTGAAACTCACAGAATTCTTGGAATGGGTATGAGGATAATACTTTCAATAATGTCTGTTTCATGTCATGGCATTTCATGAATTACCACCCAAAACACACGCCAGACCGTTTTAAGTGTTTAAATGAAGATAGTGAGCTTGTCTTTGTTGAAATGAAAAGGTATGACAAGTCTAGGAAATTAGATACTGGTTAGTAAGAGACATCGTGCAAAGATGACAGTTGTGTTTGTATGGTTTTTTAATAGCGAATGCTTGAACTCGCTGTTTATCTCTGATTATATAGAGCTACACAGCATGGAGGCAAGACCCTTCGACCCGCCCTGTCGACGTCAAGCAAGTTGGCATTCTGGACTAGACTCATCTGCCCGCATTTGACACATTTCCCCTATCCAAATATCTATCCAAATATCCTTTGAAAATCACAATTGTATACGCTTCTGCAGCTTCCTCGGAAAGAAATTGCCCCTTGGGCCCCTCTTAATTTTCCATGTTCAAAATCCATTACGCTGGGGAAAACAACTGTAAGCATTCACTTTCTCTACGACCATCATAATTTTATATACTTTAATTGGGTAAACCGCCTATGCCTCATGGGCAGAAGTCACAACCTACTCAGCATCACCGTATAACTCCAGCCATGAATTCCAGGCACTACTTGGTGAATCATTTCTGCACCTTTTCTAACTTAATGGCATGCTACGTATAGCAGGATGACCAGAACAGCACACAGAACACCAACAAGCTTTCAAGAGAGAGCGAGATAGGGCTCTTAAAAATAGCGGAGTCAGGGGATATGGGGAGAAGGCAGGAACGGGGAACTGATTGAGGATGATCAGCCATGATCACATTGAATGGCGGTGCTGGCTCGAAGGGCCAAATGGCCTACTCCTGCACCTATTGTCTATTGTCTATTGTCTATAAGTCGTCTCAGCAGATACTTGTAAAGCTGTTTCCCTGCATAATAAGGGCACTGTTTTCTGTGTATATGTAAAATAATTTTCAGTCTTATCACTGTAACCTTGGAGATTGGAGAGAGATGGTAATCCAACATATTTCAAGTTTCAAGGGACCAAAACAACAAGCCTGAAGAGAGAGGCCAAGGGAGATTTAATAACAGACGCGGTCATTAACTTCGATGTTTTCTTTTTTCATGGTTACTGATCTGTGATGAGATTCAAACAGAAGAGGAAAATGAAAAGAAAGGAGAAATAAGAAAATGTTCGAACGGTCATACATACAATAAGGAGTAGCGATAATTCCGGCTGGTAGGCGTTCGTCTGAACTGTCTGATCTGTTCCGTGCTCCCAGACATCTCTATGTTTTGTTAATTTTATGCGCCCAGCAGCTGGAAGTTATCCCATTATTTTCATTCATAGAAACTGCCAGTATACTTCCAAATTTCTGAAATTGTTGAATATATTTTTCAGGTCTAAAGTTTTAGTCCATGTAGTTGGAAGATATTCCATAACGCTTTTTTTGAGACTTCATTGAGGTAGCCCACCAAGTCCACGCTGATCATCGATCACCTGCATATATTTCTCTGTTAGAACACTTTATCATTCACTCACTACACACTGGCGACAAATTACAGAAGCCAATTAGCTTTCACACCTCCACAATCAAGGGATGTGGGAGGAAACCGTAATACCCGAAGAACACCAACGCGGTCACATTTGAACGTAGACATTCCACACGGACAGCATCCATGGTTAGGATCAAACCTGCGTCTCTCGCGCTGTTCAGGCAGTAGCTCTACAGCTGGTATTTCCCAAGTGAAATAGACCTCACCAAATATACTGTCGTAATTGAAATCGGAAAAGGTTAACCCTGGAGGGAGTAAGCAGATGGTGTTAATGGAAGTTCTGAAAGGGCAAACATTATAATATCTATCGCTGAATGCGAAGGTATGATGAGAAGGCACCCTGGGTGGTGTTAATGGAAGTTTTGAAAGGGCAAACATTACAATATCGCTGAATGCGAAGGTATGGTGAGAAGGCAAATAGGTGTTCGCGGATACAGGAAAGTGAAGATGGTTTGTGGTGAAATAATGCTTTTGCGATAAAGAAAGTAGAGGGAGATCAGCTGCCAGCTGGTGCCATGACTCCGATGGTCGTTTAAAATATAGAGCATGATTCCATGAGATTAGAGGGTAGTCGTACAGAAGATGTTTACAAGAATGATCCCAGGAATGAGTAGATCAACCTATGTTGAGCGTTTGTCGGCACTTGGCCTGTATTCGCTGGAGTTCAGAAGAATGGGGGACCTCATTGAAACATACAGAATAGTGAAAGGTTTGGATAGAGTGCATGTGGAGAGTATGTTTCCACTTGCGGGAGAGTCTAGGACTAGAGGTCATAGCCTCAGAATTAAATTATTAAAAGAAAGCAGTGGAGGCAGTCAGTGGATATTTTTAAGGCAGAGATAGATAGATTCTTCATTAGTACAAGTGTCAGAGCTTATGGGGTGAAGGCATGAGAGTGGGGTTAGGAGGGAGAGATAGATAGCCACGATTGAATGGCGAAGTAGAATTGATGTGTCGAATCGCCTAATTCTACTCCTATCCCTTTATACCTATCCTGGAGTGGATTGCTGCTGCACAAATCCACACGTCTTTGGGGGTTGAGAGAAACCTGGAGCACCAGGAGAAACCCCACATGATTTCAGAGAGAATGCAAACTTCACATAGACAGGGCCCAATTTAGAATTGCACCTGTATCTCTGGTGCTGTGAAACAGCAGCTCTGCTAGATGTGTCGCTGTTGAGTCCAAGGTGGTGATTGCCCTTCTCAATGAACCCCAGGCCTGTTAAATCCTCCTTCTGAAGTTTTCGCTGCCTCTGACTTGCACTCATTGTTTTATTGGTCTGAGAGTTTCAGGTTTCGAATTGAAATAATGGGATTTTTTTCGAACTCATTATTATTTCTGCAGCATTTAAAATTACTTAAGATTACTTGCAGATTATCGGCGAATCTATGGAATAATTTGCTACAGAAGGCTGTGGAGGCATTCAGTGGATATTTTATAGGCAGAGAGAGATAGATTCTTCATTAGTAGAGGTGTCAGAGGTTATGGGGAGAAGGCTGAAGAGTGGGGTTAGGGGGAAGAGATAGTTCAGCCATGATTGCATTGAAGAGTATACTTGATGGACCGAATGGCTTAATTCTACTCCTATTCCTTATGACATTGACCTTATGGACAAGGAGAAAGCTCTTCTTGTTCCAGGTGGGTGTTGGGACGAGATTTCAGAGCAGCTGACTGATAAATTGAGCATGCATGGCTGTGAACCAAACTGTGATGGAGGCAAACACGTTGAGGTAAAGGGTGCTTATAGAAACAGCGATACAACGTTTCAAGGTTTCAAGGTCAGTTTACTGTCACATGTACCAATTAAGGTCCAGTGAAATTTGCGATTACAGAACGTACGATTATCAGAAAATGTCAAACAATGTCTCAGAAAATACATATAGGTAATGGAGCCCGTTGACCTGGCTGAGTCAGAGGAAATGCGCTGGAGATAACTGTGCGTGTACGCGGGCTGGTAATGGGAATTAATAGCAGCATCCCCCTCCCCCAAGATGGATGTGGAAAAAATGAGATTGAAATGGAAAGCTAATGTAGAGAGAGCATTGCAAAGATTGCCCTTAACTTATTTGCCCAATCTTGCACTGGACGTACTTTCTATCCAAAATAAATGGTACAACCTCCTTGCTTTTACATGTTAGTTCTTTCTTGATAAATAATGATCCCATTAGCTGTGTTCCTGCCTTAACTTTAGTCACCATTATGAAATACTCTGGACAGGTACACCCCATTGTATATTTTGTTTTTTGCTTTATAAATCCAATCGTTTAATCTTGGTTGTCTCTTCGTCGTTTCGGTTTTCATAAGGTACAAACGTTAAATGTAAAATTTCCACTTCCCCGCTATGATGAATAATGAGCTCAATCGCAGCGACGGAGACTATACTTTTCTCCAGGCCCAAAACCAACGGCTCGGGTGTAAATGTTTTATGTAGTTAAAGGAAGAAAACAGGTGCTTGGGATCAGCTAGTCCCTAATTGTACAAAACCTACTGTCGCCCCATTTCATTCCCGGCACAGTCCTATCAACTCCCCACAAAATGACCATCACATTACTGACGGAGATAGGCACAAAATACTGCAGTAGCTCAACTGGATAGGCAGCGTCATTGGAGAGAAGAAATGGGTGACGTTTCGGGTCGAGACTCTTCTTCAAACTTAATAACTACGTATAATGGCCAATTAACCAACAATCCTGCAAGTCGGTGAGATTTGGGAAGATGTTAGAGTACCCGACGGAAGTAACGTGGTCACCGTGGGAATATAAAAACTCCAGAGAACACTGGAGGTCAGAATTGATCCAGGGTCTCTGGAGATGTGAAACAGCAGAGTTACTAACTGCGAAGATGTGCCAGGAGTGGATCCAGAGTGTCACTTTCTCGGGATGGTATAACGTGACTAACGTCTATATTGTTCAAACCATTTTGAAAGCTGGGATAGTGCACGTGCAACACTTCGGTGGTGCGTCAATGATTTGTTCGCCAAACCTTCTCAGAGATATATCACAACTCAGAATAATTCTGATCTCGTGTTGATACATGAATCCTATCGACTGCAGTTATCCTTCCAAAATTTCAACAGACGGTCGATATGTCAATTAAACAGCCTTTACGATATTAATGATCCCAACACTAAGAAGACACAGACCCGAAACCCAGTAGAATAATCTATTTTACCAAATACAAAGTACATTACAGATCGTGCACGAGAAATCGTGTTTTTTATGCCCAGTGGAATAAATTTTTGATGTTTTCACTCCAGGTAATTCGTTACCTTAAAGCTTATATTTTGATTGCCGGGGAATTCAAGTGACACGGCGAAACGGGAAGAGGTGGTGACAAGCGCATCCGTACAATGTCAAAATAGTATGTAGATATAAAGTATGAAGGAGAAACAACGGAAAATGTTTGAGATAATTATCAGACAGAATATATGAAGAGTAAAACAAAGTTCAGCCCTCTTTAAAGGCTACTGATCGAAAATTTTAAATTTTAGAATCCGTATTAAGGATGACGTTTCGAGTACTTGGATGCACATGATAATATAAGCATAATTTTGTTAAAGGGAGATCTTGCCTGTCAAACCCTTTCTGTTTTTTTGAGGAGATAACAAGCGGGATAAACGAGAGAGTGTCAATAAGAGTCGTTTACTTGGAATTTAAATATGCCTTTGATAAGGTGCCACGTGAGGCCGTTAAACAAAATAGAAGCGCATGGCATTAGATTAGAACGGATTGAAGATTCACTAACTGGCAGAAGACAACAGTGTCAATAAAGGGGCCTTTTGTGGTTTGTTGTGGTTGACTAGTGGTGTTCTGCAGGGGGTCGGTGTTGTGTCTGCTGCATTTTACATTATATGTTAATTATCTGGATGATGAAATTGATGGCATTTTCGCCAGGTTTTCAGATGACACGAAGGTAGGTTCAGGGGCAGATAGTGTTGAGGAAGCAGGGAGTTTGCTGAAGTACTTGGACAGTTTGGGAGAGTGGGTAATGGAATACAGCGTAGCAAAGTGAAAATGTGGACACATTCTGCAATTCACTGGTTCATGTAATCTGATTATTCAATGAAGATAATCTCTGAAAAATTATAATATTTAGCTTTTATTTTCCCTTTAGGAACACGCGTTAAACTTGTCTACTTTCTGACGGGTGGATTTGCCACATGCGTGTTAATTATTCTAGCGCTGCTATTTTTTGCCAGGCGGTGCAAATTACACAGTACTGAAGGTAAGAAATTAGTTGATTCTTGTCCGAAATTAGCGACACAAGGAACTGCAGATGCAAAACGCAAAGTGCTTGAGTAACTCAGCGGTTTGGCAGCATCTGGGGATACAATGGATAGGGAACTTTTGGGGTTGAGTCACATTTGAAACTTCGGCATCGATGCCCCCCGTAGATGCTTCCTAACCCGCTGAATTACTACAGCCCTTCGTGTTTTTACCGAAAATGGCAATGTTCAGTTGAAGGAGCAACGAGGAGTGCTGAGATAACGATAGATTTAAACAACATGGCATTTCCCCGACCGCAGCATTCTGTGGGAAACAAAATGTTAACCGGTTTAAGCCGTTGGTTGCAAAAGCATAGTTGTCGTTTGTTCTAAAAAGAAGGCTCTTTTAAACACTGGGTGAAATGCTGCAAAGGTCGGGTTGTTTAAATAGGGGCAGTTATCACAGGAAAGCGGAAGCAAACCATAGGGTTTCAACTTTTCCGTGTGCTTTTCCTTAGCATTATGACTTACGAGGAGAGGATTTGTTCAAATAACAAGAATAGCATGATCGCAATGGTCAATTTCTGCAGCCGAACGAATCTGGTCACAACTCGATTATTAACTGACTATCGGCAGGCAGGTTGTGATACGTTGATGATTAAATTTGGTCGTTTTATTATGTTCTCTACTAGCCCCAGAAAATATTGAGGACAGAACTCATCACTTCGAAAAACAGGTAATTTTTTTGATGGTATAACAAGATATAACCTATTGTATCATGTTCTGCTAATGGACGTCCGTAATTATAATCACATTGATGGGACAACAGGATGGATCCACTTTTCGTGGAACTCTCTACGTGCCTCGTTTGCAATTTTCCTTATCCTTCTGTATTCTTATGATATAGCCCATGATCGTCAGTGACGTGCACTTGCGTATCGATCAGTTCAGTTTTATTTGTCATATGTAGGTTAACACAGGGTCAACAGTACAATGAAATGTGTTTGACAAGACAACGGGTCACCTCAGCAATGATTTGATTTGATTTGATTTAATTTAATTTATTGTCATTGTCTTCAATTAAGAGACAACGAAATTCTCTTTCCCTTACAGTCATACAAAAAAAAAACACAAAAAAACCCACACAACACACAAACACAGAACACAGTAGTCCACAACACAAACATCCCCACAGCGGCACCAAAGTTCCCCACTGTGAGGGAAGGAACCAAAGTCCAATCAACCTCCTCACTGATGTTCCCCAATGATCGGGGGGCTCCCGAGCACCCCGTAGTCGCCGCTACGGGCGGCCTAATTTTCAGGCCCTCTCGCCGGGAATGATGGAACCCCGACATCGAACGGGAGAACATCCTCAGTGGCCTGGACCTCTGAATCGGCCACCTTCCACCGGAGTCCGCGGCTCCCGATGTCCACAGGCCGCGCTGGGCGGAGATTTGCGCTGGCGACCCGCGGCAAAGGGTCCCAGGACTCCGCGATGTTAAAGTCAGCGCCGCCCGCTTTGGGAGCTCCGCACCCACAGCTCCGCGGTGTTGGAGCAGCGGCCCAACACTCCTGAGCTCCAAGCGGCGATCCCAGGTTCTGGTCCGTTCCCGGCAGGAAAGGCCGCGCCAATCCAGTTGGTAGGCCGCGAGAGGGGGTGGGCGAGGACGCGACTCGGATAATAGCCACATCCTCGCCAGGAAGCGACTGACGGACGGTTTCCCTCTTACCCTACCCGCTGCCCCCCACATAAAATACAGAAACCCCCCAAATAACACACTCTAAACATAACAACAAAAAAAAGACAACCAGACCGTGGGCGGAGGCAGCCCGTAACAACGCCACCGGATGTCCAGGTGTCCATGATATTACAAGGATAAAATTAAGATTAAAAAGATAAGATAAAAGTGACATTGGTAGGACATTGGTAGATAATAAATAAAATAATCAACATATATGATGTGTTTATGAGTTCAGAAGCCTGATGGCATGATGATAAAAACGGTTCTTAAGTCTGGTGGTACGTGCACCCATGCTCCTGTATCGTCTGCGGAAAATATCCGGCGGACAGTTGCCAGTGATGTGCTGAGCTGCCTTCATCGCTCTCTGTAGTGATTTGCGGCTGTGGGCAGAACAGTTCCCGTACCAGACTGTGGTGCAGCCCGTCAGCAGACTCTGGATGGTGCAACTGTAGACGTTTGTGAGGATGCTGGCGATCATGCCAAACTTCCCCACTCTTCTCAGGAAAAAGAGCCGCTGGTATCCTAAACAGTTATGTCTAATCCGTCTGTGTCGAGCGGATTGTTCACTTCGTGAAGCATCATAACCGAGGCCCATCCTGTTCCAATTCAAAATTCACACCTTATATTTTTTGCGGTGTAGCTCGTACTGATATATGACGGAAAATCTGCTGACATGTCTGAGCCCAGAAATCGCGTCAACTATATATTGTCCTCGAAGTCATCATCCAACAAACTTCCGGTCAGTGTTCTGCCCATTGGTTTCACGATTTTAGCTAATAGTTCACTAATTATTCAGGAAACTCAAACCAATTAGATACTAGTGGCTTCCGTTTACTTTTTTTAGTAATCTCATCATAGGGATGTGGCCAGAAATAGCAATGGAATGATTGGTCGTGCAGACCCAGCGTCTTTTATGTGTGATCGTCTTCGCAGTTGTTTGTAAATGCGGAGTTTATTTCCTTTCAAATAAATGTTCCCTCAGTATCCAACGTACGCAGATTTGAACTTCAGCGGAAAGAAGAAAACTGAGAAAAACAGACGGCGGGAAAAACAAATTACCTATGGCCAGGTAAAATAAAGCGGAATTGTGCTGCAAGGAAAATTCGTGTACATCGCACATATAGGCGAATCAGCAACTCATGATCTCTGATTATTTTTCGACAGGTCAAGGAAATGTCTCAAAATAAACTGACCTATGCAACTCTGGATCTCACCGCGTCTCTGAAAGATCCAAGAACGGCGAAGAATAATGAAACAGTGTATGCAGGAATCATGATTTTTAAGTAGCTGCGAAATCAGCAAACGTCCATTCACTGTAAAACCAACAATATTTAAATTTCATAAACCTGATTACCATTGAGTCAAAGATCGCACACATACATTATCATTTACAAGACAATGCTCGGTGAGCAGGGGATTTTAATGAGCGATGATCAACTCTGATAAATGTTACCCTTCTTAACGTCACCAGAAAAACGATTAATGATCATAGAATCGTACAACCATAGAGCTGTTCTGCACAATAAACGACTTTCACCGCAAATCCTAGCTAACCGCATAAGATCCTTATCTCTCTAGGTTTTCCCCATGAAAGTGCCTGTGGAAATGCAAGTGATAGGCTGTATTTGTGTCTGCCTCCACAAACACCTTGCCAGCTCGTCCATGGTCATGACCGCATGCTGCATACATGTTTATCCTAAGCATACGCTCGTCAGTTAAATAATTCTCCACAATATTAAGAAATAGACTCTGAATATCTATCCTGTCTGTATTCCTCATACTTTAAGAAAACTGAACAGATAATAATAATAGATTTTATTTATGTAGCGCTTTTCAGGACTCTGCACCGTTGGAAGCATTTTATCGGGATGTATCACAGGAATATGGGAATAGCTCCATCCAAGACCGCAAAAAATAGCAGAGAATTGTGGACCAGCCCAAACCGTCACGCAAAACCACCTCCCTGCCATTAACTCCATCTCCACTTCACGCTGCCTCGCAAAGTCACCGGCATAATCAAGACAGGGTCTCAACCCAACAGGGCCTCTCCCCTCCCCCACCAGGCAAGAGGTACAGAAGTATGAAAACGCATACGTCCAGATCTAGTGACAGTTTCTTCCCAGCTGTTACCGTGTCATTTGGATGAGAACATACAGGGCATGATTAGCAAATTTGCTGATGATACAAAGGTGAGTGCTTTTGCAGATAGTAAAGATGGTTGTGAAAGACTGCAGCAGGATCGGGATCGAATGACCATGTGGGCTGAGGAATGGTTGTTGGAATTGAATACGGAGAAGTGTGAGGTGTTGCATTTTGGGACGTCTAACAAGGGCAGGACCTCACAGTAAATGGTTGACCTCTGGGGAGTGTTGTAGAGCAGATGGATCTAGGAGTGCTGGTGCATGGTTCCTTGAAAGTCGAGTCGCATGTAGATAAGGTGGTCAAATAAGCTTTTCGCACTTTGGCCTTCATCAGTCTGAGTATTGAGTATAGAGAGGTGTGTAAAAAAGGAGCTGCAGATACTGGTTGAAACCGAAGAGAGAAACGAAAAGCTGGAGTAACTCAACGGGACAGGCAGTATCTCTGGAGAGAAGGAATGGGCGACATTTCGAGTCAAGACCCTTCTTCAAGTTGGGAGGTCATGTTATAGTTGTATAACACGTTCGTGAGACGGCATTTAGAATATTTTGTTCATTTCTGGGCACCATGTTATAGGAAATATATTGTCCAGCTTGAAAGGGTTCAGAAAAGATTTCCGAGGATATTGCCAGGACTAGAGGGCGTGAGCAATAGGGAGAGGTTGAGTAGGCTGGGTCTCTATTCCTTGGAGTGCAGGAGGGTGAGGGGTGATCTTATAGAGGTGTACAAAATCATGAGAGGAATAGATCGGGTAGATGCACACAGTCTCTTGCCCAGAGTAGTGGAATCGAGGACCAGAGTACATAGGTTCAAGGTGAAGGGGAAAAGATTTAATAGGAATCCGAGTTATAACTTTTTCACACAAAAGATGGTGGGTGTATGGAACAAGCTGCCAGAGGAAGTAGTTGAGGTTGGGGCTATCCCATCTTTTAAGATACAGTTAGACAGGTGCATGGATTGAACAGTTTGGGGGGGTGGGTGGATATGGACCAAGCGCAGGCAGATGGGACTTGTGTAGGTGGGACATGTTGGCCGGCATGGGCAAGTTGGGCCGAAGGGCCTGTTTCCACACTGTATCACTCTATGACTCTCTATGACTCTATGAGGCAACTAGACGATCCTATCACCAACTAGCGAGCGGTCCTGTGCAATCGTCTACCTCATTGGTGACCCTCGGACTATCTTTAATCGGACTGTACTGGACTTGCACTAAACTTTACTCCCCTTATCCTGTATCTGTACACTGTGGGCGGCTTGATTGTAATCATGTAAGTCTTTCCGCTAATTGAATAGCACGCGACAGAAAAGATGTACGTGACAATAAACGAAATTAAAATAAACTAAACGTTGCACTCCGAATAAACTTATCACTCTTAACGTATTTATAACAGAGGTTATGTTTGGTGAATGTCTACCGAAAGGCTGCTGCACTCTCCTTATCCCTTTAAACATAGTCATGCACTCGCCAAAGGTAAATCAGCTAAAGCCAGACAAAGCCGTTAAATAGTCCCAGTTGTACGTTAGCCCTACTGTTCATTGCGTCGACGAAATTGAGTTACCACTAAACTACTAAGTTAATGAATTCGGAATTAAATTGCCTCTTTAGATCTATGTTGACCTGTTATCTTTCCACTCATCCGTTAAAGCGTCCTGTTCCAAGCTGCTGTCATATTCCAAGAGGCATTCGGGGTGGGTCTTTAAGTTCCTTCTATAACTGCCAAACTTTAGTTGGAAAAATAGATGTACTCAATGAATGGCAAGCAAAGAGGCAGTATTACAGATTCACAATTATACAGGCGGAAACAAAAAGATCTTCACACAATGGAGACACAAGAAACTGCACGTGCTGAAACCTTGAGCAAAAAACGAAATGGCGGGGGAACTCCGCAGGCCACACAGCACCTGTCTGCAAACAAAATATCCAATCGGTCCAGTAGAATTATTTAACTTTATTTTGTCATTTTGATATGCAGCTGAACAATTAACAACCTGTTTTGAATCCGGCCATAACTGTTGTTCTATCATGTAGGGTGTTTGCTATATTGGTTCATCTTTATGGTTTGGTGTCACCGATATAAAGGGGGGACACATGTCGGGTCAGGGAATTCAGTAGATGAGATTAGATGGTGTATCTTTGAGAAAGAAAACATGCTATTTGGCCGATCTTATCCATACTGGTCATCAACCAGCTCTCTGTACTTCACCATCCCCACCATCCCCACCATCCTCACCATCGATGATTTAGATGAAGGGACTCAAATAACATTAGCAAATTTGCAGATGACACAAAGCCGGGTGGCAGTGTGAACTGTGAGGAGGATGCTATGAGAATGCAGGGTAACTTGGACTGGTTGGGTGAGTGGGCAGATGCATGGCAGATGCAGTTTAATGTGGATAAATGTGAGGTTATCCACATTGGTAGCAAAAACAAGAAGGCAGATTATTATCTAAATTGTGCCAAGTTGGGAAAAGGGGAAGTACAACGGGATCTGGGGGTCCTTGTTCATCAGTCACTGAAAGTAAGCATGCAGGTACAGCAGGCAAAGAAGAAAGCGAATGGCATGTTGTCCTTCATAACAAGAGGAGTTGAGTACAGGAGCAAAGATGTCCTTCATCAGTTGTATAGGGCCCTAGTGAGACCACACCTGGAGTATTGTGTGCAGTTTCGGTCCCCTAATTTGAGGAAGGACATTCTTGCTATTGAGGGAGTGCAGCGTAGGTTTACAAGGTTAATTCCCGGGGTGGCGGGACTGTCATATGCTGAGAGAATGAAGCGGCTGGGGTTGTAAACTCTGGAGTTTAGAAGGATGGGAGGGAATCTTATTGAAACATATAAGATTATTAAGGGTGTGGACACACTAGAGGCAGGAAACATATTCCTTGTGTTGGGGGAGTCCAGAACCAGGGGCCACAGTTTAAGAATAAGGGTAAGCCATTTAGAACGGAGACGAGGAAACACTTCTTCGCACAGAGTGTTGTGAGTCTGTGATATTCTCTGCCTCAGAGGGCAGTGGAGGCCGGTTCTCTGGATACTTTCAAGAGAGAGCTAGATAGGCCTCTTAAAGATAGTGGAGTCAGGGGATATGGGGAGAAAGCAGGAACGGGGTACTGATTGGGGATGATCAGCCATGATCACATTAAATAGCGGTGCTGGCTCGAAGGGCCTAATGGCTTACTCCTGCACCTATTGTCTATTGTCCATTGTCATTTAAAGCATCAACATTAGGCATTTCCTCAAGATGGTGGCATCTATCGTCCAGGCTCCCAAACATCTGGGAGATGCCGTCTCCCACCTCTACCATCCTGCAGGAAGCGCAGAGGCCTAAAATCCCACGCCGCCAGGTTCAGGTACAGGCACTTTCGTACAACCATATGGTTCTTAATCCTAGTTAGCCTGCTATCCTAATTCTACCTCAACAATAAAACATGATGGCACAACTATAATTTTTTTTAAAAGTGGGTTTTGCGTTAATTACTTGTTTTCTGCCACGTTTCTTTATTCTTTCTATTGCCCAGCAGAAGTTACGTATAACTTAAGTATAAGTATGTATGTCATGTTGTAGTATGCTGCCTGATTCTTGGTGCCGGTGGTGCTGCTGCGAGCAAGGTTGTCATTGTACTTGTACCTAGCCATACTTGTGCAAATGACAATAAACGCGAATTCAGTCAATTTGACACCATGAAATCTTTCCTCCATTTCAAAGCAGAAGTTAAGTATATGAAAAAATATATATATTTGTCTGAATGAGTTCCAGTAACTCTTAGGAAACTTGGCATAATTCTGGAAAAAGAAGGTCGTCTCAGTGGCACCAGCCCATCGCCCTACGCACATTTCTTCCAACGCTAGAAGGGCAGTATGGAAACACTACTACCTGCACGTTCCTGTCAAGGTCACACACCACCCTGACATATGGTATATCATTAGTCCTTCATCTTCATTGGGTCTACATTTCAGGACTGCCTCCCGGAGCAGCGCGAGATTGTAGCATGTAGATTGCAGAGGTTCAAGTATGCGGCCATTAAGATCTCCTCAATCGCTGTTAGGAATGATCAATAAATACTAGCCTGGCCGAGGACCATGTAATCCATCCAAAATAATCGAAGCGAAGACAGAGCAAAATAATCAATTTTGGTTGTTCTATCTATATGTTTTCGATTTCAATCTATTGTTTGTAGCCGGGGTGGGGGTTGACAAATTGGGAGTATAATGGCGGTGTGGGGGAGGGGGGGTGTGTGGTAGAGGTGGGTGTGTGGGGGTGGGGGGGGGGGGTTGTGGGGGATTGTGTGTGTAGGCGAGGTAGCTGGTGTGAGAGGGGGGGTGGGGGAGGGGGGTGGGAGGGGGTTGGGGGGGGGTTGGGGAGGGGGGTTGGGGAGGGTGGTGGTGGAGGGGGTGGGGTAGTGGAGGGGTGTGTGTGTGAGGGGGGTGTGGGGGAGGGGTGTGTGGGGAGGGCGTGTGGGGGAGGTGAGAGTGGGGAATGGGGGTGGGGGAGGGGTGTGTGTGGGGGAGGGGGGTGTGGGAGAGGGGGTGTGTGGGAGAGGGGGGTTTGGGGTGGGTGTGGGGAGGGTGGGTGTGGATGAGGGGAGGGTGTGGGGGAGGGGTAACCTTCAAAACCTTCATAACTTTTGTGCTATTTCACCGATCGGAACACAACTTATTTGTCTTGCAGCAGAGGAGAATGGTGAGTAAGGTGCCGAAAAATCGCAGCGCTATGGGGGATCGTTTTTGCGCAAATTTAATTACAACACAGATAGGAAGTGGTCAATATGATAGTTTCGATCTAATATATAGATATATAGAAAGATATGTCCCTATCGAAAATACAGACGGGTGGGCAGAGGGGGTGGGGTAGCACTGTTCGTAAGGAATGACATTCAGTCACTTGCGAGGGGTTACATAGAATCAGAAGGTGCAGAGACATTGTGGATAGAACTGAGAAATTGTAAGGGTAAAAATACCCTAATGGTAGTTATCTACAGGCCCCCAAACAGTAGCCTGGATATAGGGTTCAAGTTGCATCAGGAGTTAAAATTGGCATGTAACAATAGGTAATGCTACGGTGGTTATGGGAGATTTTAACATGCAGGTTGACTGGGAAAATCAGGTTGGCACTGGACCCCAAGAAAGTGAATTTGTAGAGTACCTCCGAGATGGATTCTTAAAGCAGCTTGTACTGGAGCTAACCAGGGAGAAGGCAATTCTGGATTTAGTGTTGTGTAATGAACCGAATTTGATAAAGGAACTCAAGATAAAAGAACCATTACGAGGTAGTGACCATAATAAGATAAGTTTCAATCTGCAATTTGAGAGGGAGATGGTAAAATTGGAAGTGTCAGTATTGCAGTTGAAGAAAGGGGACTATGGAAGCATGAGGGAGGAGCTGGCCGAAGTTGGCTGGAAAGGGACCCTAGCAGGGATGACAGTGGAACATCAATGGCAGGTATTTCAGGGAATTATCCAGATAATGCAGGATCTTTTCATTCCAATGAGGAAGAACGATTCTAAGGGGAGTAAGAGGCGCCCATGTTTGACAAGGGAAGTCAAGGACAGTATAAAAATAAAAGATAAGACGTATAACATAGTTTAGATGAGCGGAAGGCCAAAGGATTGGGAAACTTTTAAAGATCAACGGAGGTAACTAAAAAGGCAATACTAGGAGAAAAATGAGGTACGAAGGTAAGCTAGCCAAGAATATAAAGGAGGATAGTAAAACAATCTTTAGGTATGTGAAGAGGAAAACATTATATCAGACAAATGTGGGTCCCTTGAAGACAGAAACATGTGAATTTATTATGGGGAACAAGGAAATGGCAGACGAGTTGAACAGATATTTTGGTTCTGTCTTCACTAAGGAAGACACAAACAATCTCCCGGATGCAATAGGGGACAGAGCACCTACGGTGATGGAGGAACTGAAAGAAATTCACATTAGTCAGATAATGGTGTTGGGTAGACTGATGGGACTGAATGCTGATATATCCCCAGAGCCTGATGGTCTGCATCCCAGGGTACCCGAGCAGGTGGCTCTAGAAATTGTGGACGCATTGGTGATAATTATCCAATGTTTTATAGATTCTGGGTCAGATCCTGTGGATTGAAGGGTAGCTAATGTTATCCCACATTTTAAGAAGGAGGGAGAGAAAAATCATGGAATTATAGACGTTAGCCTGACATCGGTGGTGGGGAAGATCCTGAAGTCGATTTACTAAATACGTAATAGCGGCGCATTTGGATAGCAGTGACAGGATCCTTCCAAGTCAGCATGGATTTACGAAGGGGAAATCATGCTTGACTAATCTTCTGGAATTATTTGAGGATATAACAAGTAGAATGTTCATGGAAGAGCCAGTGGATGTAGTGTACCTGGGCTTTCAGAATGCCTTTGATAAGGTCCCACACAGGAGATTAGTGGGCAAAATTAGACCACATGGTATTCGGGGTAGGGTATTGACATGGATAGAAAATTGGTTGGCGGCCAGGAAACAAAGAGTAGGAATTAATGGGCGCCTTTTAGAATGGCAGGCAGTGACTAGTGGGAAGTCACAAGGCTTGGTGCTGGGACCGCAGCTATTTACAATATATATTATTGACTTAGATGAAGGAATTAAAAGTAACATTAGCAAATTTGCAGATGACACAAGTCTGGGTGGCAGTGCGAACTGTGAAGAGGATGCTATGAGGACGTGGGGTGACTTGGACAGGTTGGGTGAGTGGGCAGAAGCATGGCAAATGCAATATAATGTGGATAAATGTGAGGTTATCCACTTTGGTGGCAAGAACAGGAAGGCAGATTATTATCTGAATGGTGTCAGGTTAGGAAAAGCGGAAGTACAACTGGACCTGGGGGTCCTTGTTCATCAGTCACTATAGGTAAGCATGCAGGTACAGCAGGCAGTGAATACATCTAATGGCATGTTGGCCTTCATAACGAGAGGAGTTGAGTATAGGAGCAAAGAGGTCGTTCTGCAGTTGTACAGGACCTTAGAGAGACCACACCTGGAGTATTGTGTGCAGTTTCGGTCTCCTAATTTGAGGAAGGACATTCTTTCTATTGAGGGAATGCAGCATAGGTTCACAATGTTAACAGATGGCGTGACTGCCATGTGATGAAAGAATGGAGCTACTGGGCATGTATTCTCTGGAATTTAGAAGGATGAGAGGGTATCGTCTAGAAACGTATACAATTATTAACGGATTGGACACGCTAGATGCAAGAAACATGTTCCCGATGTTGGGGGGAGTCCAGAACCAGGGGCCACAATTTAAGAATAAGGGGTAGGCCATTTTGAACTGAGATGCGGAAAAGCTTTTTCACCCATGGGGCTGTGAATTTGTGGAATGCTCTGTCTCAGAAGGCAGTGGGGGCCGATTCACTGCATACTGCATGCATTCAAAAGAGAGTTGGATTGAACTCTTAGGACGTGTAATCAAGGGATATGGGGAGGAGGCACGAACGGAGAACTGATTGTGGATGATCAGTGAACAGCGGTGCTGGCGCGAAGGGCCGAATGGCCTATTCCTGCACCTATTTTCTATGTATCTATGTATCTATGTAACGACAGACACCGTACAAAGAAAATTGGTCAACATGAATTCATCTTTGATTCGTGAAGTTCCATTAATAGGCTCTTGTTACACTTACCTGGGCATATATCGTGCTTTCTTCAAAGTATCTGGATTTAGTAGATATCTCTAGACCAGTGATGTTTAGAGTAGTATATGTTAACTTTGGATCACATTGGAATTGAATTGTCTGAAAGTTATCAGCAAGTTGTTTTAATTATTACATCCATCAACATATTTCCAAAAATACACCACCACCGCCAGTAATGGACATTATAAATGATAGCAAAAAAACAAATGCCTTTACTAATATGAAAAATGTTATTATATTAATATATTTCCTTCTGCGAAAGAACACATTGATTCATTTATCACTGCTCTGGTTGGCTAAACATAAGACTGCGCATTAGTGACTAGCCACACACATTGTCCGTGCTATCTCAGACGATGTGAACAATTTTTTAATGTTCCTGCGTGGAAATAGTTGCTGAAGGGCTCACCTGCATCATTTACCAATGTTGATCGTTTGATAGTTGAAGAATTAGATAAAGCTCTATGGGCTTGCGAAATCAAGGGATATGGGGAGAAGGCAGGCACGGGTTACTGATTATGGATGATCAGCCATGATCACAATGAATGGTGGTGCAGGCTTGAAGGGCCAAATGACCTCCTCCTCCAACTATTTTCTATGTTTCTATGTTTCTAAAACTGACCGTGTGGAAGAAGTTAGTAGATGGTAACTTTCAAAATGTATTGGTCAGTAAACAATTGGCGCAACACGGATCAGTGCTGGTTTCCCCCGTTTTTTGAACGTCGTGGAAGAGAATGTAGGTGGCATAGGGTACATTTACGAATGGCACGATAACTGATGGCATTGTAGACAGTGAGGATGATTGTCTGAGTTTACAGCAGGATCTAGATCAATTGGGAGAGTCGCAATACAATCAACGGTGGAAGGTAACTCAGAAAATTCCAAATTGATGTGTTTATATCAGGGAGGGATATATATTGCGAATGGCAAAATCTTGGAAATTTTGCGGAGCGACCTAGGGTGTAGAAGAACATCGCTCTCTGAAGGTGGCGACACAGTGACAGTGTGTGTGAGGAAGTTGTTGGAATGTTTACCGTCATTGATCAGGGCATTGTGTTTAGGATGCTATATTACAGATGTACAATATGTTGGTGAGACCGCACCTGGAGTTTTCTGTGCAATTATGGTTGACATACTGTAGGAATGAAATAGTTAAGCTAGAGTTTTCAGAGAAGATTCAAAAGAATGTTACCATGATGCAGGGCTTGCGTTCTAAGGAGAGACTCGATAGGCTGCGACTGTTTTCCTTGGAGCGCAAGAGGTTGAGGGGTGGCCTTAGGGGGCGGGGGGGTTAGGAAATCAGTTGCATTGCCAGTCTTTTTTCTCAGGTCGGGGTGTCCAACCTTATTGGCATACTTTTAAGGAGAAACGGGAATCCCTTAAAGGGTTTGATTTAGATTGGAAGGGGGTGGGATCCGAAGCAAGACAGAGACAGATGAGAGGCTGGAACGCGTATGCATGGTGATGAAATAAGGTCAGAGGACAGAATAGAAAGGATTACAGTTGGGAGCGAGGAAGGACTGTTGGATTGAATTGGACTTATTTTAATGCGAGAGGCCTTACTGATAAGTCAGATGAACTCTGGGTGTGGATAGGTCTGTGCGACTGGAATGCCGTAGCCATTAAGGAAACCTGGCTAACAGAGGGGCAGGACTGGCAACTTAATGTTCCAGGATTCAGGTGCTGCAGGAGAGATAGGTCTGGGGGTAAAAGAGGAGGGGCTGTTGCTTTATTGATTAAGGAGAATGTCATGGCATTAGTCCGAGATAACATTACTGATAGTTCATCCAGTGAGACTATATGGGAAGAGCGGAGACATAAAAAAGGGGATTATCACCTTGTTGTGACTCACAAATAGTTAACAGGAATTAGAAGATCAAATATGCCCCGGCATTGCAGGCAGCTGCAAAACTAATAAGGTTATCATGGTCGGTGATTTTAACTTTCAAACATACACTGGGACTGCTTAGGTGGGGTGGAATGTGTCAAATGTGTTCAGGAACGTTTCCTCAGGCAACATGCAGAGGGCCCGACATGGTAGAGGGCAGAGCTTGATCTACTCTTAAGAAATTGGGAAGAGCATGTGACTGATGCGTTCTTTGGGTGAGCCTTCTGCGACCATTGACTGCTGTTCAATTAGTTTAAAGATAGTTTAAAGATAGCTAAGGATAGAGATAGGGCCGTCGCGCTCGTTAAATTACCTATTTGGGTCAGGGCCTACTTTGATCGTATTGGTCAAGGAGTAGCTTAAGTTGATTGCACTAGTATAATTGCTGGGAACGAAGCATTTGAAAAGTGGGATACTTTAAAAAGTATGATGACAAGAGTTCTGGGCAGGCACATTCAGGTTAGAGTGAAAGACAAGGCACCTGGGTGTGAGGAAGTTTAGACAATGAGAGAAACTGAGGCTTTGCTATGGAAAAAGACGGAGGCATCTCAGAATTTGGGACAGTTAATGGAAGGATCTTGAGGAAAGTCGGTATTACGGTCGATGGAGTACTGGACGTCCTACGTTGTGTGAAGGTAGACAAATCTCCCAGGCTTGATCAGATCTTTACAGAGGACACAGTAGGAAGCTAATAACTCTCAACTCGTAACTCATGTAATTTATTAGCTAAACATGTTTTTCAACATACAGAGAATTTGAATTGCCATACAGTCATACCAAAAAAAGCAACAAGACACAACTACATAAAAATTAACATAAACATCCACCACAGCGGCTCCACCACGTTCCTCACTGTGATGGAAGGCAATAAAGTATCCTCTTCTTTCCTCCAATGAAGTCATTGCCCCCCCCACCCACCCCTGGGAACTATAAACCCGTGAGGCCGACATATGTGGTAGACTAGTTACTGTTAAAATATATGCACTTTAGACAGACGGGCTGATTAGGGATAGTCAGCATGGTTTTGTACCTGCGGTCTTGTGTCTCATAGCAGGTTGATAGCTCACTGTCAATGTTTGAAGCGCAGTTTGAGGCCATCAATAATGCTAATTGATGATTCCCAGATCTTAACAGCGGATGCGCAGTCATATTCTGCAGACGCATATGTTTCAGGCTTCATTAAAGGGAAAGGAATTGAATTCCAGGCAAAATTGGTTGGTCACTCCCATGTCACTCTTAAGTTGCTCTCTTGACTTGATTCTCTCTTAAATAGTGTGCGCGCGTTTTTTTGTATGCCGTGCGTGCACAGGCAGGCGATTTAAGCGTGTGGGGTGAGATGTAAAGTTATGGGTAGGGTGTTTGTGGGGGTAGATGGTGACAGTTATTTTATTTCACAAATTGGTCCACTGACTATTTAAAATCTGGATATCATTTCAGGAGTTGTCTATGGCAGTCACCTAGAGCTATATATGTTTAGCTGTTTACTCAACAATTTACTTCAATCGTAAACAACAGAGGCAGCGCGGTGGCGCAGCGGTAGAGTTGCTGCTTCACTGCGCCAGAGAACCGGGTTCAATCGGTGCTGGGACCCCAGCTATTTACAATATATATCAATGATTTGAACGAGGGAATTGAATGCAACATCTCCAAGTTTGCGGATGACACGAAGCTGGGGGGCAATGTTAGCTGTGAGGATGATGCTAGGAGGCTGCAAGGTGACTTGGATAGGTTGGGTGAGTGGGCAAATGCATGGCAGATGCAGTATAATGTGGATAAATGTGAGGTTATCCACTTTGGTGGCAAAAACGGGAAAGTAGACTGTTATCTGAATGGTGGCCGATTAGGAAAAAGGGAGATGCGACGAGACCTGGGTGTCATGGTACACCAGTCATTGAAAGTAGGCATGCAGGTGCAGCAGGAAGTGAAGAAAGCGAATGGTATGTTAGGAGCAGGGAGGTTCTACTGCAGTTGTACAGGGTCTTGGTGAGACCACACCTGGAGTATTGCGTACAGTTTTGGTCTCCTAATCTGAGGAAAGACATTCTTGCCATAGAGAGAATACAGAGAAGGTTCACCAGACTGATTTCTGGGATGTCAAAACTTTCATATGAAGAATGACTGGATAGACTCGGCTTGTACTCGCTAGAATTTAGAAGATTGAGGGGGGGTCTTATTGAAACTTACAAAATTCTTAAGGGGTTGGACAAGCTAGATACAGGAAGATAGTTCCCGATGTTGGGGAAGTCCAGAACAAGGGGTCACAGTTTAAGGATAAGGGGGAAGTCTTTTAGGACCGAGATGAGAAAAACATTTTTCACACAGAGAGTGGCGAATCTGTGGAATTCTCTGCCACCGAAGGTAGTTGAGGCCAGTTCATTGGCTATATTTAAGAGGGAGTTAGATGTGGCCCTTGTGGCTAAGGGGGTCAGGGGGTATGGAGAGAAGGCAGGTACGGGATACTGAGTTGGATGATCAGCCATGATCATATTGAATGGCGGTGCGGGCTCGAAGGGCCAAATGGCATACTCCTGCACCTATTGTCTATGTTTCTATGTTTCTATTATAAGCTCCAGGTATACTCGGGATAAAACTAATGATCTTGGATGGGCACATACATTTTGTTCAAGATATGGAAAACAAAACAGACATCAATTTTGCTGTAAGGAAGAAGCGTTCTTAAAACCACGGCGTTGCAGATAACACAAGTGGAAGGAAAACGATGGACAAGGTTTGGGGTTAGGACCAGCGTCTTCAGTCCCTTGTATAACACTTTCCCATTCCCGTGTTTATGGTTTCACACCTGTTAAAAAAAATCAACCGCATATTCGGAAAGTTTTGAGACATGCAATACTGAGTTATATGTCATTCAAATAACCACAGAAGCCACGTCAGCGTTCATACTCCCTTGGACAAACCTAACGTATCCATTAAACAGACATCATTACGTCCATTGCAATGACAATTTTCACTGTGGGCTGAACGAATACATTTCCATTGCGCCAATGCTATTAACCCATAACATTTATTGTAGAATTTCTGTTGTAACCACTACATTTAGCAACCACAGATAGCGTTTCCATTACGTTGTAATTCACCCCATGAGTGATATAAAGGATAGGCGAATAACTGCTTCTTTGCACGCATTGATACTGTTTTAATGCAAAAGTAACCACATCACAGTGATGGTTGTCAGAAAAAAAGTTGTGTGCACGAGTAGTGAAGCATCCGTTCTTCATCTGTTTTGCAGATACAATTCTCCTATCTTTCGCCAAGTCTGTACCTTTTCTCTTAAAAAGGAAGATATGTCTAATCACGTCAATAGCTTGTGCTATTGACGTGATTAGATTTTGTCAATAGATTTTGCTTGTGCTAATCCACTAAACAAAGTTACGAAATCCCTCTCATTCACATTTTTGCTCATAACTCTCACAGGGAGATCGTGCAAACTTCGTATATCCAGTGGCAGTAGTCATGATTGAACCCTTGGCTCTGGCGATGTGAAGCAGCAGCACTACCGCCACGCCACCACGCCACCCTTAACACTTAAGACATAAAGTTAATGTTTAACATGGAGTCAAACAATCGGGAAACAAATATAATTATATATTTGGGAATCGCTCTGAGACGATTGGTCTGCACAGGTTGTGAGAACATGACCAGGCATGCCATCAGGTCCAAACGCTTTTCCAGATGTCACCCTCCTGAAGAATAATCTGACGTTCCCCTCTGTGACTGAGATTGCGATACCATCGGGGCTATGGGAGCTCGGAAGCCACATCAGCGTTTTCCCCAACGAAGTGTGCGTAATTGAGCTCGTCTGGGAATTATGCATCCCTGTAGCATGAGTGGAGGGGCAGGAGAAAGCATGACAGGTGATCAGAGGCGGGAGGGGTGGTGATAAGCAGATGATTGGACAATGGGTATAAATATATTTACACATGGTGTACACACACCAAGTTGTGGGACAAAAAGAATTAAAAAGTTGCGAATTGTAAAGCTAGAGGATTGACAAGTATAAAATTGTGTAAGACTGTGGGTAAAGAGGGAAGGGAAGGAAGGGGTAGATGCATGGTCAGCCAACGCTCAGGGTGTGTTTGTGGCGGGGGGGGCGGGTGAGAAAGAGGTGAGGGTTTATGGGAGAAAATATGATGGTCGTTAGCTGAAATTGGAAAATTCAATGTTAATAGCGTTGGGTTTTAAGCCACTCAAGCAGAAAATGAGGTCCTCCAGTTTGCGTGTGGACTCACTTTGGGAATGGCGGAGGGTTAGTATGGGAATAAAAAGTGGGGCTACATGAGTTAGCCTGGAGTTCCTACAGGCCTTGTCGATCAGACGCAAGTGTTAGGAGCGAAATGGTTGCAGAGACGACATTCAGTTCAGTGGATGAACAGTACATGAGGCCACATAGGGAAGAGCGGATGTAGTACACAAGTTTGGTGGCGGTGCACGTGAACTTTTGTCTCACCTAGAAGGAGTGCCGGGGTCCTTGGAGGCGAGGGTTGAGGTATAAGGACAGGTGTTGGATTTCCTGCGGTTAGACTTATAGAGAGTCATAGTCACATAGCGTGTAAACAGGCCCTTTATCACAACTTGCCCGCGCCGACCAACATGCCGCATCTACACTCGACCGACTTGCCTGTGTTTGGCCCTTATCCATCTAAACCTATCCTGTCCATGTACATTTCTTTTTTTTCACTTTAGTCTTTATTGCTTTTATGCATACACAAATAAAACACAAATATAACAACGAAACATACAACAATGCAGTGAAACATACAATAGTGCAGCGGGGGTGGGGGGGGTGGGGGGGGTCAGTTTACAATTACTGATGCAGTATACTGAACTATTTTCTTATTAAAACATTTTCCAATAACTTACATTATTGTCAATAAAAGTATACAGTTGATGTCTTTAATTCTATACCTAATTCTTTTTTCCCATTTGTTCCTGTTAAACTCGTCTTCTTTCACTCTTAGAGAATATGTTATTTTCTCCATGACAATATTTCCTGTACTGTGTGGGTGTGTCCGCTGCAAGCCAGTTTCTTGTAATGGCCTTTCTGCCAGCTGTGAGTAGGATTTTAACCAAGTAATGATCTTCCTTCAGCATCATTGTAGTTATATTACCCAGGTATAAAATGGAACACTTCTTGGAGACTATATATCCATGTACATTTCTAAAGGTTTTGTAAACATTGTTACAGTGCCTGCTTCAACTACCTCCTCTGGCTACTCATTTCACACACGGCCCACCCTTTGTTTAAAAAGGTTGCTCCTCAGGTTCTTATTAAAAATGTCCACACTCACTTTAAACCGATGTCCTCTGCTTATCGATTCCCCATCTCTGGGTAAAAGTACAATATTCCTCTCATGATCTTGTAACCTCTATAAGATCACCCCTCATCCTTCTGCACCAAGGAATAAAGTCCTAGCCTGCTCAATTTCTCTCTATAGCCCGGACATGTGATCTGGCAACATCCTCGAAACACTTCTCTGCAACCTTTCCATCTTAATAGCATATTTCCTGCAATAGAGTGACCAAAACAGAACACAATACTATGAGGGTTGCCACACCAATGTCATGCATAACTGTAACATGACCTCCCAACCTCTATATTAAATACTCTGACCGATGAAGGCCGATGTGCTGAAAGCGTTCTTGGTTACCCTATCTACTTGTGACTCCACTTTCAAGGAACTATGTATCCGTACTCCCACATCCTTCTGCCCTGTCACTCCCCAGAGCTCTGCCATTCACTGTGTAGATTATGCCATGGTGTTCCTTCTCAAAAAGCAATAGTTCACACTTCTCTATATTAACCTCAATGCGCCATGCATTAGGGGACAGTTGAAATATTCGGGATGAGGTGGTTTGGGTGGGAAGGGATGAACGAGCCATGGAATTGTAGAAGGAGTGATCTTTGCAAACGCTGAGTGGGTGGAGATGGTAAGATATGATTGCTGTTGTGATCACATCAGAGATACCGGAAATGTAGGATAATGATGTGGTGGATGCGGAGGGTGTGATTAGTGGTGGGAATACATTGGAGGTAACAGAAATACCCAAGTGATGTATTGGATTCAGTGACTAGTGGGGTGAAAGATGAGGACAAAGGGACTCTATCCTTGTTCTGTTTGAGGGGGAGGGGAGCGAGAGCAGAGCTACGGGGCACAGAAGTGACGCGAGTCAGGGATCCACCTATGACAGAAGGGGAGAGCTAACTTTACTAAAGCAAGAGGACGTCTTGAATGTCCTCGATTGAAAAAGCCGCATCGTGGGAGCTAATGTGGTGCAGTCGGTGGAATTGAGAATAGGGGATAGCGTCTTTGCATGAGCCATCGTGGAAGGAAGTGTAGTTCAGATAACCGCGGGAGTATGTAGGCGTGTAATAGGCCTCAGTTCATAGTTTGTCCCCTGTGAAGGAGGCAGAGAGATCAAAAAAGGGAAGAGCGGTGTCGGAGATATTCCAGGTGAAAGGGTCCCGACCCGAAACGTCATTAATCTGAAGGGTCTTGACCTGAAGCGTCACCTATCACAAGTTTTCCAGGAATGCTATCCGGCCCGCTGATATACTCAAGCATTTTGTCTTCCTTGTTAAACCAACATCTGCCGTTCATTGTTTCTTCTATATCTTTAAGGAATAGAGTTTGATCATATTATTATCAATTGCTTTGTCTTTCGGTTGGCTACACACCGTATCGCCAGTCTCTGCTTTAGTCCTTTAACCCTCCACTTCCTATTCACTGCTTCTGTACTTGCATGAACACCTGTGCTTCTCTACTCTCCTGCTGTTCTGAAATAAGGCCAAGAAATTGATATGCTTACTTTATTACCGATTTTACGGATCCAGCCATACCCGCGGAGCATTTATTCCGTGCACAACGACCCTTACAATATTACAGATTTCGGAATCCCAACGTTCCAGCCCTTCCCATTTAATGATATTTGTAGTTTGTTATCCTTTAATGGTACACTGTGGACGGCTTGATAATACTCATGTATAGTCTTTTCTTTGACTGATAGCATGCAACAAAAGGCGTTCCACTATATATGTGACAATATTAAATTAAACTAAACTATGTTTATTTTTCCCCAACCGAGTCAAGACGGATTGGTTTCGTCTCTGACCGTATCGATTTTTATTCATATGATGTACAGTTTTCACATTTCTGATCATGTTTGTTTTTAATCTGTCCGTACACTTCAAACATTCAGCGATTGCAAAGCGACTGGAAAGAATGCGGTAAACACACGCATGAAAGTGCATATTATTTTACAGAAATTATAATTTAGGTGCCTACCTTTACCAAACATATGCAAAGACAGGGAGCACAGTTGCTAAACGCATGGACACCGAAACTTTCTTGAACATAACTTGGGCAATCATTTGCAACCCATTTCACCCCAAGTGTTGAAGGTGAAATGTTGGTTAGGAATTTTGACGTAAAATCAGTGCGCCATGCTTGTAATATAGTACATCTCGCCCTTTCTCTGAGGGTTGTTGATGCTTTTTGTCAGAGAATGGACTTGATAAGTAATCACACAAATAACAAGACATCAATTTGAGCACGGACACTACTTGGGATTCCATTCTGAATAGATAACATCTGCACCTCGCATTTGCTTTATTAGCTGTCAGTGTCATTATCCGTACAATTGTTTGCTCTCTTTTCGTGTTTCCTACCGTAACGAACGGAGCGTAGATCACTTTAGCATGCATTGGTTTCTGCTTGGTCTACGAGATGAAAATTTAATGGAAAGAATATTAGTTCATTTTTTAAGTTGCTTTAAATCTCATGCAGCCACGAGAGCATCGCAAAATCAGAGATTATTACAACAGGCTGCCAACTAAAAGTAACATAAATGAACGGCATATACTGGTTTATACCAAAGAGACACAAAGTGCTCGAGTGAGTCAGAGGGTCAGGCAGCATTCTGACGAAAATGGACAGGTGACTCTTGGGGTCGGGACCCTTCTTAAGTCTGATTGTGTGTGTGTGTGTGTTTGTGTGAGAGTGTGTGTATGTGGATTGTTACCTTGTCGTGGCGGAGACGCTTGTGTGGTCCTGAGATCCTAAGAGCGATGCCGTCTGGAGCTATGCTCATGGTTGGGCCACCCATGGCGGTAAGGTCGAGGGGAAGGTCCCTGACAAGGAGCAATCCAACCAAGACCGCAACGGTGGAAAAGGCAGAGGATGATGGCTGACTTTAGTGGAGCGTCACAACGGCTGGGAAGGCGGATGAAAGCTGCAGCAGAAAAGAGTCTACGGTCGTCTTGGACTCTATGGCAATGGATCCTGACCCAGATCTGTCAAGAACCGTGTGGTGGCTGTCTGTGCACGAGTCTCCCCACGTTAAACTAAGTCAGGCACAGGCGTCCTCCCAAAAGAGGACAGTCATACTCGTTTCGATTGACTGCCGATGATGATGATGATGATGTGTGTGTGTGTGTGTGTGTGTGTGTGTGTGTGTGTGTGTGTGTGTGTGTGTGTGTGTGTGTGTGTGTGTGTGTGTGTGTGTGTGTGTGTGTGTGTGTGTGTGTGTGTGTGTGTGTGCGCGCGCGCGTGTGTTTGTGTGTGTGGTGGGAGGTGAGGGGAAGCGGACCTGGAGGCGAAGAAAAAACAGGACAAATCAAGGCCGTCAACACCTCGCTACACCTCCCTCCCCTTCTCTCCTCACCCCCCCCCCGTCCTCCACTAGAGGTTGTTTACCGAATTCGACTATGTATCCCTCTTCGACTCACACCCGCCCCTGGCCAACAGTCAGCCCATCGGGAAACCAGTTTACCTGAGGTCATCTGTTGCTGGCCCCGACTTTTCCTAATTTACTTCGCTTTCCATTTTTCCCTCTACTCTCCCTGCTGGATTCAGTCTGAAGAAGGGTCCGGACCCGAAACGTCACATCCATTTTCTCCAGAGATGCTGCCTGACCCGCTGAGTTTCTCCAGCATCTTGTGTCTAACTTTGCCATATAAATATTTTTGATACATTATGTGCAAGGACAAGAATTTGACTTTTTTCTCCACTTTATATTTTCTGTCAGGAGATGATATATGTATTAAATAAGTAAAGCCGTCAATCGTTAGGTTGGCAATGGTAAACGCAGAGCTAAGGCCAATCAACACCTTATTGTACGCCGAAGCATGCCGAAGGGCGGAGGTGCCGATATCTAGCCTGAATGCGTTCATATATGTGTACCTGTCCTTTCTTGATTGACCGGCATTGGAATTATCCTGGATTTGCTCAGATTTTGCGCAGATTTGGGGCGGCACGTTGGCGCAACGTTAGAGTTGCTGCCACACAGCGCCCGAGACCGGGTGCCACAGTCCAAAGACGTACAGGTTTGTAGGTTAATTGGCTTGGTATAATTGTAAAACTGTTCCTACTTTGTGTAGGATATGGTAAGTGTGCGGGCATCGTTGGTCGGCATGGACTCGGTGGGCCAAAGGGCCTTTTTCTGCGTTGTATCTCTAAACTAATCTAAACTAAACTAAACTAAACTAAACTAAACTAAACGCATCTAAACTAAACTAAACTAAACGCAACTAATCTAAACTAAACTAAACTAAACGAAACTAAACGAAACTAAACGAAACTAATCTAAACTAAAAATAAGGCACACTCGCTTCACCTGCACATTCCATAGACTAAACGAGGAAAGTATGCATCTTCGAAACAGAGGTGAATTGATTCTTGCGGAGAACGACACAATCATGCTCTAAAACAGATTCGACGGCCTATTACATGAATAAAAGTGTCTATCACTTCTGATGCTCCAACAGTACCAAAAAAAAAGCGAGTAATAGTGCCCCCCCCTTAATGTTTGAGACAAAGACCCATCATTTATTTATTTGCCTCTGTACTGCACAATTTGAGATTTGTAATTTAAAAAAAAATCACGTGTGGTTAAAGTGCATATTGTCAGGTTTTATTAAAGGCCATTTTTATACATTTTGGTTTCACCATGTAGAAATTACAGCTGGGTTTAAACATAGTCCCCCCATTTCATGGCACCATAATGTTTGGGACACATGGCTTCACAGGCGTTTGCAATTGCTCAGGTGTGTTTAAGGGGGTGCTCAGCATCTAGTCTATCCTCCAGTCTTTCCATCACCTTTGAAAACGTTTATTGCCGCTTATCAACATGAGGACCGAAAATGTGCCAATGAAAGTCAAAGAAGCCATTATGAGACTGAGAAACACGAATTAAAATGTTAGCGGCATCAGCCAAACCGTAGGCTTACCAAAATCAACTGTTTAGAACATCATTAAGAAGAAAGAGTGCACTTTTGAGCTTAATAATCGCAAAGGGACAGACAGGCCATGGAAGCTGGTGAGAGAAGAATTTTCTCTATAATAAAGAAAAATCCCCAAACACCCGTCCGACAGATCAGAAACACTCTTCATGAGTCAGGTGTGGATTTGTCAATGACCACTCTCCGCGGAAGCCTTCATGAACAAAAATACAGAGGCTACACTGCAAGATGCAAACCACTGGTTAGCCGCAAAAACAGGATGGCCAGGTTACAGTTTGCCAAGAAGTACTTAAAAGAGCAACCGCAGTTCTGGAAATGGGTCTTGTGGACAGATGAGTCGAAGATTAACATATTCGAATGATGGCAAGAGCAAAGTATGGAGGAGAGAAGGAACTGCCCAAGATCTGATGCATACCACCTCATTTGTGAAACATGGTGGTGGGGGTGTTATGGCCTGGGCATATATGGCTGCTGAAGGTATTGGCTCACTTATCTTCATTGATGATACAACTGCTGATGGTGGTAGCATAATGAATTCTCAAGTGTATAGACACATCCTATCTGCTCAATTTCAAACAAATGCATCAAAACTCATTGGCCGGCGTTCATTCACAGCAATCCAATGACCCCAAACATACTGCTAAAGCGACTAAGCAGTTTTTCAAAGCTAAAAATGTGTCAATTCTTGAGTGGCCAAGTCAATCACCCGATCTGAACCAAATTGAGCATGTCTTTTATATGCTGAAGAGAAAACTGATGGGTACTAGCCCCCAAAACAAGCATAAGCTAGAGATAACTGTAATGCAGGCCTGGCAGGGCATCGCCAGAGAAGACACCCAGCAACTGGTGATGTCCATGAATCGCAGACTTCAAGCAGTCATTGCATGCAAAGGATATGCAACAAAATACTAAACATGACTACTTTCATTATGGTGCCCTGTAATGGGGGGAGGGAACTATGTATAAACACTGCTGTAATTCCTACACGGTGAAACAAAAATGATTAAAATGCACTTTATTAAAATCTGACAATGTGCACTTTAACCACATGTGATTTTTTTTTCTGTTACAAATCTCAAATTGTGGAGTACAGCGGCAAATAAATGAGTGATGGGTCTTTGTCCAAAACATTATGGAGGGCACTGTAGATCTGATTAGCTAAATAAATCGCAGTGTGGATATGGCGGGGGAAGGCTTCCTAGCCCTAAATGACCTATATTATCTTCGTAAACGTATTTGCTTTATCTTAGCATTTGCAAACGCAAAGAAGCAAATTGCAGCCAACTGATTGAACGGAAATAATAGTGAACTCGATTTTTCATTTCATTTCACATCAAAATCCTGTTTCCAAGTGGTTGTCAGTCTGTGCAAGGCAGCAAAGACGTCCTGTTTCAATGCGCTTACTAAAAGAAAGGAACACTTTCGTTTGTATCCATTTTAGAGCCTGATAGTGTCGCTCTCCGCTAGAAAGTTACACGACACAGTTCAGAGAAGGTCCACTGAGATGATTGCGGGTGCATTGGGGTTTCGCTCTAGGCGCAAATAGAGGGCAGCTTTATTCTGTACTGATTGGACGTCCGTCTTCGAGGCTTCACATGGTAATTACTGGGCATGCAGTGCGTGCCAAGCGAAAACGGTAGATATGCATCCGTGGTAGACATTCATGATTTTGCTGTGGAGGTACGAGCATTTAAAAGACCTTAGACATTTTGTTGACAAGAGGCACGAATTTTTAAAAGTGAGTGCAATATGTCATCTTGGCAAGATGGGTTTTCATCTAGCATTCGTGTTAACATACAAAACCCTTTGAACGGCTGCTACCGAGAGGTAGTGGCATCAACGATACTGCTAACTAATTTCCGTTGTATTGAAGGCAAACACAGATATTTTAACTTTACTTCTTTCATGGCGTGTAAATGTGAAATGTTACTTCAGATTGATCTGATGGCAATTAAATGCATCGCACACTACTGACAGTTCTTTTTAGGTTCATGCTTCATTTTTGTCCAATCGGCTCGACTGCTAATTTTGTATAATATATTATTTTAGATTTCCGAAACAATTCCATGGATTTTGAGTACATACCATTAATATTATATATTTCTCCTTCCTTCTGGGTATCTGGTAAATTAATAATACTAATTACTTCTCAAGTTACAAAAATGGCATTTTGTCACCCGAAAAAAGAGGTTCTCATAGATCGATGAACAAAAGTGCTTAATATAGATTGATGGAGACGATCATATGCAAATACATGGCTTTATCCCGAATCGATATTAATATGCTGACGTCGCTAGCCTTTTAATTCTACTCAGTGTTTTTCGAGAGCCAGGCCGCTGGTAACTAAATAGAATCTCCAGTTAGCAATCTCTCCCGATTGCTGGGACTCATATAATTTGACGTGGCAGTAAGCAAATACGGAGAGGCATGGCTATGATAATGAAAACAAATATAAACTTAGATTTCCAGAGGAATGGCAGATAGGTTGGCGACATAGGACACACGAAAAACGATCTGAGAATACGTAATTAGTGACAGGTTTCAGATCGATTCATGGCTGGCTGCGGGAAAGAAAGCAGACTAAACTGCAACTGCTCACAGAAAGCAATGGGCGCAGTTGTGTTGCTTCCAGAACTGCAGATTGTTCGAACCAGAATCAAACCTGATTTCTGAAGTAAGGGTGACACATAATTGGACGAGATCTTCAGTACTGAGGGGAACAGAACATTACAGTAGGATATTAGTGTACTAAAAATGGGCGGAATGGCGAATATGAATACTTTCAAGCAAGGTAATGAAATTTCGCAGAAGGAATAGGGCGACCACTCGTTGTAACATAAAACATAAATACACAGCATAGGAAAAGGCCCCTCGGCCCACAATGGCTTTGTCGACCGTGATGACAAGAAAAATGAAGCTATTTTGCCCAAGAACAGAGAGATCACGCGCCCCTCTTTCTAAAGCTATAGCCCTCTGAACAAAATACTTAATTGGGTTAAATTATTCTTTACCTTTATTTTTTTCTTGCAATACAACACGTTGCAATGAGAAGAGGCAGTAGTACTAAACCGCACATTATCCTGACACAATTGACGATGTTAGTACCTGTAAGATTGAAATGCATAAGATACATATGAATATCGTACCTCCTGAAATCGGAAAATCCCTCTCCCTTGAATCTGATGTAATACGCTGCAAGCTCAGAAATCTACTAATAATTTGAACATTTGTGCAAAGCAAACAAATAAAAGTGACAGATTTAAGTTTTCCGAAAGCGAATCTGGCGAAAATGTAAATAGATTTGCCTAATGGTCGAATTAAATTTAATAAAATTGATGGAGTTGGGAGAAAGGTTGTCAAAGGTTACAGCAGGTTTTATATCACTGTCCAGTTACCTTTTTCCCTTAATGTACTCACGAAATGTCTTCATATTTTCCTTAATATTATTTGCTAGAATTATCCATTGCCTTTTTTTTGCCCGTTTGATTTGCTTCTTAACTATGCTCCTCAGTCCCCAAAACCTTCAAGGCATACATTTAATCCCAGCTGCCTATAACTGGCACATACCTCCTTTTTTCCTGACCAGAGACCCAAATTTGCATGTCATCTGGGCTCCCTTACTCCCATTTGTCTTACCTATTACTTTAGCATGGACATGCATGCTTAGAACTCTCGCCATTGGACTTTGAAGAGCATTCAATTTTCCCGAAGCTGCTTTGGCCGCTAATAACCTACTCAACTCAACAGTTGTAAGTTAAAATGATACAAAGTGCTGGATTAACTCTGCTGGTCAATCAGCATCTCTGCAGAACATGGATGGGTGACGTTATGAGTCGGGACTCTTTTTCAGACCCCTGGTTGGGTCTGCTCCAAGCCTCCACCAAACGTTTGTAAATTCCTGTCTAATACCATCAAAGTTGACCTTGCACCAGCTTCGGACTTTAACCTTGTGGACTAACCCTGTGTTGATTCAAAACTATTTTCAAGCAAATAGAACTGTGGTTACTGGTCCCTGATGTTCACCCACCAACATTTGTGTAGTCAAAGAGTAATTCAATATGGAAACAGGCCCTTCTGCCTAACTTGCCCACGCGGACCAATATAGCTCATCTACACTAGTTCCACTTGCCTGCCATTTGGTCCATGACCTTCTAAAACTATCCTATCCATGCACCGGTCCAGATTTATTTTTGCCCTCTTTTTTTGATTCCCCTCCTCTGAGAAAAATACTGTGCATTTACCCTATCTGTTCCCCTAATGCGAAGAACTTCAATAAGATCACCCCTCATCCTCCTGCAGCACAAGGAATAAAGTCTGAGCCTGCTCAATCACTCCCTATAACTCAGGCTCTCGAGTCCTGTTAACTTCCTCGCAAATCTTCTCTGCACCCTTTACAGCTGAACAGCATCATTCCTGTAACAGGATGGCCATAACTGAACACAATACTCCAAATGTTGCCTCCCCAATGTCCTGTACAATTGTAACACGACCTCCTAACTTCTATACTCAATATTCTGAATGATGAAGGCCACTGTGCCGAATGCCTTCTTGCTCACCCTATCTACATGTGACAACATTCTCAAGGAAGTAAGTACCTGCACTCCTACATCCGTCTGCTCCCCATCACTCCATAGAGCCCTGCCTTACACTGTTTTGGTCCTAACACTATTTGACCTCAGAAAATGCAACACCTCTCACTTACTGGTATAAAACTCCATTAACCATTCCTCAGCCTACCTGCCCAACAGATCAACATCCTGTTTCAATTGTTGATAACCATCTTCAGTCACTTGCCAATTTCCCAATTCCAATGATTAGGGCAAGCTTTGTCCTCCCCCTTGTAGTGCCATACACGTACTGGCTAAGGATATTGTCCTGAACATATTTGACAAATTCCAGCCTGTCAACATCATTGACACTATGCCCCTCACCGTCTAAACGGGGAAAGGTATAATTGCAGATGTGTGCATAGAAATGGCAAATGCAGTTTAATCGGAGCAAGTGTGTGCTGTTACGCTTTGCAAGACTTTCCACAGCACTGATGTATTGTTGGAACTTGGGTCTAAAGATACAGCTCCTTAAGAATGCAAACACAAAATGATAGAATTGTAAAGAATGCATTTGGTATACTTCCCTTCGTCGGTTGTGGCACTGAGTGCTAGAGCCATGTGCTGAGAGGGAGCCATGTTACAGCTTTAAAACACTATGGATAGGCCGCGTGTTGTGTGCCGTTTTGGTCACCCAATGCGGCAAGAATGTGGAGACTTTTCACAGGGTGCAGAACAGATTTACTAAAACACCATTTAAAAGATATTTCGACAGCTACATATATTGGACACGGTAAGAAGGATGAGAGATGCATGCAGGCAGGTGGAACTTGTGTAGATCAGGCATCTAGGTCGGCATGGGCATGTTGGACAGTACAGTCTGTTCCCGTGCTCTATGACTTTACCAGAATGCTGGCTGCATGAGAGGATATTGGCCATCAAGAGAGATTGGCCAACTTCGGATTTTTTTTCTGGGGCATCGGAAATTGTGGGGAGATACAAGTATATAGGATTATGAGGGACATGGTTAGGAGAAATAGTCAGAAACCTTTTCCCAGGGTTAAAATGTAATAGAATCGAGGGCATAACTATAAGATTAGAGATGTGTGGGGCAAGTTGTTTTTATACAGAAACTGGTGAGTGCCGGGAAAACGTTGCCAGGTGATGGTGGTGTTGGAAGCAGAAGGGAACGTGGGCTTTAAGAGTCTTTCGTACAGGTACATTGAGATGCAGAGTGTGTAAGGAAATAGATCACCAAAAGGGAGAGGACATTATTTTAACTTGCATCACGTGCGGGACGAAATGTCTGATCCTGTGGTGTACGGTTCTATATTATATGTCAAAAAATAAAACATGCTTTCAGGCGTCATTTTATGAACCTATTCTTATAAGCGAGAAATAATAGTTTTCATACTTTACTACGAGAACAACAGCTTTAAAAAACGAACTGGTGTTCGCGTATTCTTATTAAAATGAAAGTTCAATATGAGAGATACTTCTGATTAAATCGGAGACAGCAAACCGTCTGTCCGACTCACAAATGATATCCGCTTTAAAATTCAGGAATGTCAATGAGGATATTTTCAGCGTGTTACTTTATTTCTAGCTTTAAATTATTGGCAACGTTTCTGATCTGTAGGAAGTTATGTCATGTTCAGCGAATGAGAGACAGCGTTTCAGCTCCGTGGCCTCTCGGCAAGGAGCGGATACTAGCTCATGTATCCATCTTACACTTCTGCGTTGACTCATCCGGCAGTAGAGACAGAGCGGCAGACCGAGATATATTAGTCGGATATCGGGATCACGGCATTTTGTTTAGAATCAAACAATTGACCCTCGCGGTGGCGGGGAATTGTTTCTGTGTTTGTTACGGGAGTGCTGTTATCCTACATAAAAAAAACAGGAGACGTGAGGAGGTCGTTGTTAGACTGGACAAATGAGCCAAGATATGCTTATATTTTGAGGAATTTGGAAGCATACGGGAAAGAGGAAAACATATTACACAATTCTGGGAAGCTGATAAAAGATTTAAGGCAGATCGTGGAACTTTTAGCCCTCATGGATGAAGCAAGGGACACCATACCGTGGCAAATGCTTGAAAATCACTACTTTTTAATTTAGGTCTATGCACAGGTTGTTTGCTAGAATGATAGATGAGATCATTGTGCCCGGTTCAGTGAAGAGTTGGGAGAAGTTTGGGGTCTTCTCGTTTGGCAGAAATGAAGAGCAATTGGTCACGGGAGATGCTTTACTGGGGCAATTAAACACAATCTATTTCCGCTGAAGAAAAGGGGAAACCAGCGGTTATACCGTATCGAGGACATTTGTGGGAATAGCTTTCTTGAGATTCGGAGTGCAGCGCCTGACATGCTGGAGGTAGTAGCTCCCAATGAATTTGTCAAAAGACAATTTTGCGTGTACTTGATGAGAACATTTGCAGCCACATGGAAATCGAGCGGATGCGATTATAATAGACGGATCTTCAAGGTTTATAGTTTCAGGCCAGGAATAACAGTAATTCCTATCATGCGACATTTTGTGAAATCTCCAACTTTACGTATCTTTCTATGGTAATAGAGATCTTACCGGTCTTACCTGTGTCGGAGTTGATGACAACGTAAGTGGCTGCTGCAGGAACACGGTGGGTTACATGATTCACAAGGCAGGTGTAAACGGTGCCGCTCGGGACATACTGTGTCACTGATAATCGGCTGGAAGCTTCATACAATCCATCTGCGGTGGGCTTGTTGCTATTAACCAAATCCGTTGTAGTTTTTCTACCATCTTGATACCACATGAAGCTGATATTCTTTGGGTAAAAGGGAGATGTCACGCAGAGAATAACGAAGGATTCCGTCTTCTCGGGAATTCCAGAATAAATTTTCAACGGAGTTGGCGGAACTAGGGAATGAAGGTTAGTGATACGGTTATATTAGTACAAAATGAGTGCGCGGACTGTGAATGGTTTCTGTGAGGCGGATTCGCGCGTTCGTTGTGCATTTATAATAATGTAAACGGAACCTTTATACCCGAATTTAAATCAGAGATAACGTTTACTCGTGCTGTCTAGTGAAGAAAAACATGATGGTAAATGTGTATCCCACCCTGCGTCCTGTAGAGACTCTTCTCCGACTCCCAATTCCTCCGTCTACGCCGCTTCTGCGCCCAAGATGAGGTGTTCCATACCAGGACATCTGAGATGTCTTCATTCAATAGGAAACAGGGATTCCTCCCTTCCATCATAAACGATGCCCTCACTGGGGTCTCCTCGATGTCCCGCAGCTCCGCGCTTGCTCCCCCTCCCCCAGTCGCAACAGGGACGTAGTCCCCCTAGTCCTCACCGTTCTCCCCAACAGCCGTCGCATACAGCACATAATTCTCCGGCATTTTCGCCACCTCTAACGGGATCCTACCACTAGCCAACACTTTAACTCCCCCTCCCATTCCCACACTGATCTTTTTGTCCTGGGCCTCCTCCATTGTCAAAGTGAGGCCCAGCGCAAATTGGAGGAACAATACCTCGTAATTCGTTTGGGCAGCTTACACCCCAGCGGTATGAATATTGACCTATAATTTCAAGTAACCCTTGCCTTCGCTCTCTCTCCATCCATCCTCTACCCAATTCTCCGACTAGTCTGACTGTCCTCGTTTACATTTCATCTCTGTTTACTTTATTGTTCCCTTTTCCTAGCTAACAATGATATATTCTACATTTCCCCTGATCGCCATCCCCTTTGTCTCGTTTTCACACCATACATTTCCTTATTTCTGTATCTCCGTCTCCCCTGACAGTGTGAAGAAGGGTCTCGACCCGAAACGTCACCCATTCCTTCTATCCAGAGATGCTGCCTGTCCCGCTGAATGACGCCAGCATTTTGTGTCTTCGGTTTAAACCAGCATCTGCAGTTCCCACAACATGATGGTACATTCTTGCAACACTGCCGTCTCGGGTAAATGCCAAACATGTAAATGTTCTGCTGCCGACTATTTCCCCGATCATTTGCAAACATTGTGATTAAACAATTCTGAAAATTGTAATTTAGTCGTGATATGAGAATTTTAGGTGGTAGGTGCGGAACACCATGCAGGTCATTTGAAATGTTGAGGGAAATTTGGGTTCCGATTCTTCGCTATTTTACGTTCGCAACATTAGCGTCCAAACTTATTCATGTGGAGGCCACGGTTACAATTGAATGACTCTAACGTCCAATATAAAAACAAACAGTCCTCTTGATCTAACGCAGGCGAAATGGTACATCATATGGGGTCACCCACTACGACAGTTGCACATGTCTTTTCCGTATTCACAACGGGCACTACAATGGTACCTGTATTGTACTAATGTTATGCTGTGCTTTGGAAATAAACTTCCAATACATAAGATACGTTTTGATTAATATCGCTAAAACGTATTGTTTATACATATCAGCATGCAGACCATCTATGGTATGATTTACCAATTGCAATATTTATAGTATTCATCTGGCTGTATGAATGATTCAAATCTGAAAAAACACGTTACTTGCAGGGCAATATCACAGTCGCGAAATCGCATTCGTTACACGTTTAAACCTACTTACCCAACACAACTAAAGTCGACCCGGTTCCGTTGCCAACTAAAGTGCCACAGAGGGTGATGGTACAATAATATACTCCGGCATCCTGTCGGCTCACATTGACTATTTTCAGGAAGCCACTGAATTTAGTACCGACGCCGGAAACCGTTCTCCCGTCAGGGTCTGGGATGAAAAAAACATTTTCACCCTGTTTCCACCAATGTACGCTTACGCTGGGCCCTTCACGAAAGAAGGGAACAGAGCAGTGAAACGAAGCATTTTGGCCCGTCGAGACATTCACTGCTTGAGGAACTTGAGTTACTTTGTCTGCAGTTTTCCCATTACCTAAAGGAAAGAAAAACAGGCCCGATTAGGAATATTTCACCCCAGAAGGTTAAACGCAGGAGCAGGGCTAATTGCAAATGGAAATAAAGTCACGCATTAAAGAACCATTGAATAGATGTAGATTTTAGTCTGTATAAAGGGTTTATGGGGATGCCATGTACCTGTGAAAATTATCCCCCAAAAAGAGAAACAGCGAAGTGCAATGCTGGACAACATTCCGCAGCAAGTGATCACAGGGCGTGTGGAGCAGTAAACGTTTCTGAAGGTTGAATTGTCAGACGATGAAGCACGTCACTCCTTCTGTGACTGCAGCGCGGCTCTTGTCGATGTGGTGAGACTTACTTTTACTTGCATTGCTGTCAACAGCAGCACAATCGGCTGTGGACTATTTCACTGAATGAAGAGAAAGCAATACACCAAACAAATATAACGTAGATGAGCTCTAAAAACCTGCGTTTTGCATCTAGTTGGGCTTAATTGACTCTCCGCCTCCCCAATCAAACCACTGATTTTACAAACCCCAACCCTTGCAGTCCCATTCCGCCATCTAAACGTCATCATTCCGGATCTCTACCATCCCTGACCACGACCCACCGCTCCCCTCCCCTCCCCTTACCGCACCGCCCATTTCATACCTTATCGCTTCCACCCCAGTAATCGGCGAGTCCTTATGCTAACACAAGCTATGATAAGGACATTTAAGCACTAATCCAGATTTTTGAAATTCCCCTGCTCTCCATACTGAATTCAGGTTGATCTTTCGCACAGGATGAAGAGAAAATTCCTCATTTTGCTCAGTTAGTCTGCAAAAACATCGGTACACTGTTGTGCAATGATAGCGGAAGTTTGCGTCATTTCAGCAGAAAAATCTGCGAAATCATTTCAGATGAGAAGGGGGAGATCCATTGGTCTATAGTTTAGCAAATAAATAGATAACACATTCTTGAAGTTCTTAACAGAGGGAGGTATTCGCTATTCAACAGAGATTGCTGGGGTAACTGCTTCGAGTTGAACAGGAAGCCACCATAAATTGTTTCACCGCTGCTCCTGAGGCATTTGTTCTTCTGTTGTCGGCGTTTCTGCTTTCGCCACCACTGAAAAGCTCTCAGTGTTACATCGGTTTGATCAACCGGTTTTGTATAAACCCATAACCGACGAGGATGGCGGTGGGCGGGCACGGTGAAACAGATAGCTGGAGATTTGTGGCCCAGATGGTGGGGTTTGGACCGACTATTACAGGGTTTCCAAGCAGAAATAGCGTTCACCGCCGTAACACATATACCGATGAAACTGCTCGCTGGAAATGCAGAAATACGTGCTAAAAATTGCTAAGCATGGAGGACATCAAGCAAGAGCCAATACTTCATAATTTGGTTGTCCCGGCAGTGATACAGGCACGGTTAGTGTAGTTTAGTGTCGGGGAGTGGATGCAAGCGGAGGGGAGAGTGCATGTATACAGGTTAAACTATGTAAACGTCGATGAAGAATTCACAGGGGTTGTACGGACACCTGCTTCTACAATTTGCGCAAAGCTGTTTGATTGCTAATAAAGGAGTACAGCGATTAATTACTATCAAGTTATCAGTTCATATAAGCAATCCAATTGCTCCAAATACGGGAGGATTTAGAAAACAGCGGAATAAACTGCATGGTTATTTGGAATATGATATTGGCAAGATAATCGTTTGCGAAATATACGACAACGAATACCGGTTCCTAATACCATATTCTATATTTGAGTATGGTGAATTCTCTGTGAAGAATAGCTAATTGTATGAGTTGTGATTATATAAAAATAGCCTGGCAAAGTTTGCTGGGATGCAGGGAAATCAGTATCTCACTGTTAGTTATTTTTTTATCTTCCTAGATACTCCAATGTACTTGCATAAGACTTTTGGTCATTGTAGTCTGAACTGCTTTACTACATGGGGACGCGAAACCTGAAGGTAACTGGAGACTCCACGGATATCCAAATGGAATGTAATCAGAAAGCAAAGAGGCCCAGTCCTGCTTTACGTACACGGTGCTTCAAGCTACTGTATATGCAAGGCGGGTGCCACAGTTGAAAGTAATGACCTGGATTTGTAATTGCCTAAAGTAGTTGAAAGTACTGACCTGAATTAGAGGGTTTATACTATAGTATTGTCACATCCTTGTGTGCTAGTTGTCAATCAATGCCCGAATCCCAATAATCCATGGAAATCCGTATATTACAAGGACTAAGGAACTCTGGACATATACGTTTTCTTATATCATGGCATAACCGTTCCCTTCATGAAAGCAAGACAAAGAAGTTATGATCGACTTCGGCAAGCGAAGCGGTGCACATACCCTGGTATACATTGTTGCTGCTGAAGTAAATATGGCTGAAAGCTCCAGGTTTTTAGGAATACATATCACCAACAACTTGTACTGGACCAGCCACGTCGATACAATGGCAAAGAAAGCACACCAATACCTCTACTCTCTTAGAAGGCTTGGGCAGTTACGCATGTCCCCAACAGCCCTGCCTCAAAAGATGCGCCATTGAAAACATTTTATCGGGACGCATCAAGGCATGGTTTGGGAACAGCTACACCCAAGACCGCTAGAAATTACAGAGAGTTGCGGACGTACCCCAGACTACCACGTAGACTAACCTCTCTTCCATTGACTCCATCTGCACTTCGCACTCTACCTCGGCAAGGTCACCAGCATAATCCACTTCGCCCCCTCTTCCATCAGGCAAAAGGTACAGGTATGAAAATCCATTTCTGCAGATTCAGGGACATTTTATTCCTAGCTGTTATCAGACAACTGAACTATTCTCTCGTGAACTAGAGAGCCGTCCTGAATTCCCATCCACCTCATTGGAGACCTTATTTAATGGACTTTATCGTATCCTTAACGGTATAGCCTTATCCTCTATCTGTACACTGTGGACGACTTGATATTATGGTATTTTCACTGACTCACAGAAGTGAGGGTATTGGGATCTGGCACAGAAGAGAAGTTGAGTTGCGCCACGGTGAGTTTCAACGATGGGGCATGTGTGACGGCCTTCTGTATGCATATGTTCCTGTGACAAAGTGCACAATATCTTGTGTAGGATATTCCTTTTCTCCAGAGATGCTGCCTGAACCGATGAGTTAACCCCCCGCATTTTATGTCCATCAGCAATATATTGTTGTTAATCCCGCACCTGACTGCTCATATTAACAAAGAGACGACTGGACACACGTAAGCACACACAGGTATATTTGTGAAAATACCAAGGTGGATTCGCGTTTGATTCATCGAATCAGAATGGAGAACAGTGAACAAATGAATCAGAGTGAAGTGGAGGGATGAGATACACCTGTAGTTGGAATGGTATCCGTTCAGTGGATATAGTAAGCTTTGTGCATGGGAGACGAATTTGACAGAGTATTTTGAAGATGCAACAAAGAAGATTGCTGGTGCCAGGGCCATAAACGTCGTCTAACTGGACTTTAGCAAGGCCTTTGAGAAGTACAAAGAACAGTATAGCATAGGAACGGGCCTTTTGGCCAAGTATATCTGCTCCGAACATGATGCGAAGTTAAACTAAACGGTTAATACAATAACTTATTTCTGATATCATCTCAAGATTAGACTAATTCCATATCATATGATTATTGTCGTCTTGTGTAAAATTTAGTTTACCTTGGCTTACATGGGACTATCATCAAAGCGATAACGTCTGCTTATCTGCCCATAGCCATGAAGCATTCGATAGATTTTCAAGTAGTACAGAAAGGAGAAATTTTAACCTAACCCGATTTTCATCATGAAGTATAATTTCTAAATGTTTAGAGACACAGCATGGGAACAGGCTTATGGTTCACTGAGTCCACGCTGTGCATTGATCATCCGTTCATACTCTTTCTATGTTTATCCCACTTTCTCATCCAATGTCACCACATTAGGAACAATTTACAGCGGCCAATTGACCTACAATCCAGCGTACCCGGAGAAAACACATGCAGTCACCGGGAGAACGTGCACACTCCACATAGACACCACCTGAAGTCAGGATCAAACCCAGGTATTTGGCGCTGCGAGTCAACGGCTCTACATACTGTGCCACTGTGCCGCCCCACATTCCACCAGTGTCAGACTGAACCCATTCAAGTGTGTGGCGGATGTGTGTGTGTCTGTATGTGCGTTTCTGTGCGTGTGTGCGTTTGCGCAGGCCGGGGCAATTGATTGAGAAAGATTTATATATATTGTGAAATAATAAGGCCCCGGCACTGATACCAACGGCACGCTAGTAGTAATTGCCTGCCACCATGAGTAAACCATTCATCGTGTTATGGTGGTAAGAGGTTAGCAAAAGTGTTTCGCTGGTTCTGTCTGCCACAATGCGTTGAACCAGATTCATCAACAAAAAAACTCGTTACGACATTTAAAAGACCGTTGGACAGATACATGGATATGAATCACGTGGAGGAATGGGGTCTAGGAGCAGCCACATAAGACTAGGTCGGTTGGCATAGACGAATTGGGCTAATGTCCGGTTTCAGTGCCGTGTAGCTCTGTGCCTCTATGTATTCAGTAGATTTGGGTGAAACATGACTCCACGTAAAGATTTCCACGCCGAATATATCCTACTCTCTTAATATGATTTGGATGTTCGATCGTCTATCGTAACGAGTATCTGTACGTAAATATCGCAAGGATGTCAGGCGCATTTTGGCCACTTAAGGATATAATGAAAATAGGAGGGTGAAACAGTAAGTTGTAACATTATCAGAATGTGGAAACATAACAGAGGATGTTAGTAACAATACCAGACAATGGATACAATATATTCCTGCACTAACTTTTTCTTACCATGTTTTCTTTACAATCAAATGAAGGACGATAACCATTCATCCACACGTGTTAGATTCATCAATAACATCTATTAAATTATGAAATTACAATGCAAGGATTTATTATTGGATATCATATTCCACGTTGAATGTCCAGTACATTGTCAGACATTTATTGTTTTGGAAAGCAGGTCGGGGAAGTGCTACAGTTCTACCTTTTAAAAATATTCGACAGTGATGTTTAGCGAATTTTGGACGATGGGAAAATTGACCTGCAAGGACCAGCGGGATCGTTTCTCGGCACCCTGCAAATCACATGAATAGTGGATTGTAGACGAGTAATAGCAAACAAAAAAGAAGTTCGTCGCTTGTCTCGCATATACAATAATTTAGTGAAACAGAAATGTGCCCAATCATATTTAATGAATGACTGCGATTAACTTTCTTGAACCAAGTCGAAATTTTGGGAACAATCCGCCATCGTTGACATGGATTGCTCGTGCAACGAGAAGGCAGACCTTGTTAGTCCATCATTGGGGTGGGGGGGGGGGGAAGCGGGCGGGTCTTTATGCTGACCATTTACAATTTTATGTGGCGGGCCTTCGAGATATCTGCCCATCCCATTGCCTGCTCGCCTATTTCCGTTATGTTCTTGCATAGGTGCCCCTGAATAGGGCGCAGGGAATGTTGATTCGAGGCCTTCGACGATCAGTGGACTCCACAGAGATTGGAATGTTCCATCGAGACAACAAAAACAATATTTTATTCTGTTTTTACTAATTCAATTGTTTAATAATGTTATGCTTAAACAGAAATATAAATTCAAATAATTTTCAAAAATAATGTTCCATCAAAAATTCCTCCGAAACTACTTGTTGGTTAATATTTAGTGCCAAAGAAAATACCCGCCATATTATCATGGGACACAATTGCACAAGGATTTGTTGTTATTAAAACTTGTGCGTACACTTATTTTAATTAAGCAATTCTCAAATAATAATTTTGACCCGTGTTTAATGATATGTAGTGTGGAAAACCACTTTAAAATGCACCCGCAAAAATCGGGTAAGGCAGTCAACGCTATACTTTATCAAAGAGCGCCTTATACAACGGCCGTTGCGAACAGACAAACTAGACCGTTCCCAGAACAAAGATCACATGATGTTCTACAGTTTTTTACTGCGTTGTCCGTTTAGACTAATTATCTCAACATTCCTCCTTTATCAGAATGTTTTGATAAATGCACTTTAGTTTGGCACATCGTCGTGCTCTGGGTTTCTTCTAATCACCCCCCAAGGCAGCTATGTAAAATGTCCCATTACCGTTCGGCCCTCTACTCCCTTTCCCCTTTCTGGTTCTCTTCTTTCAAAATCCCTCCCTTATAATTTAAGTACAAGCTTTATTTGTTACTTTTGTTACTTTGCTGCTTCTCTTCGATGTTTACGAGGCACGTGAACATCATTTATTTTTTTTTTTTTATTTTTTATTTTTTTTATTTTTTAGAAGTACGGTAGATTACAGTAATGTACAACACGTATATATTAATACATTTTTTTTGTACCGCTTCACTTTTTTAAACTTTAAGAAAGAAAAAGAAAGAAGTAAGAAAAGTGAAGAAAGTGCGCAAAGGTTGTGAAGTGCAAAAGAGTGTTGGGAAAAGAAAGCCCCTTAGAAAAGAGGTTAGAGAAGGAAGTAAAGTTAGAAAATAGACCCTAGAAAAAAAAGAGAAAGAAAGAAGGAACAATCGCTCTATTATAACTCTTATACCATACTTCATAGAGAAGGAACTACCAACCAAGTCTATTTTTATTTTACCTCCCATTACCAGGTCCAGATACCTTTTATTTATTTATTTGTTTTTCTAAATTACTATTGCACCTCATGCTTGTAATAGGTCCAAAAACGTAGACCACGTCTTTTGAAATTGATCTACTTTGCCTACTAGGAGGAATCTCATCTCTTCCAGATGTAATGTTTCCAACATATTTGATGTCCACATTTTTATTGTTGGTGTGGGCGCATTTTTCCAGAATTTAAGTATAAGCTTTTTTCCCATTATTAGCCCATAATTGAGTAAATTCTTCTGATACACGTTTAATTCAGGAATACCTTCCGATATTCCAAAAATAATCCATTCTGGTTTTGGTACCAGTTTTATTTTGATTAATTTTGAAAAAATATCAAATATTTCAAACCAGAATTTTTGGATTTTTGTACAAAAAACAAAAGAATGTGCTATGGTAGCTTCTTGACATATACATTTATCACAGATTGGTGAGACGTTAGGAAAGATTTTATTTAGTTTGGTTTTTGAATAATATAATCTATGTAATGTTTTAAATTGGATAAGCGTATGTCGTACGTTGATCGAGCATTTATGCACCTGTAATAAATGATTATCCCAACTCTCTTTTGAAATTTTTATACCTAGATCTTGTTCCCAATCTCTTCTAATTCCATCTGTTGTGGGTATTTCTATATTTAAGATGATATTATATAAGTATGATATTAAATTAACTGATTCCGCCTTTGTCTTCATTGCTTCATCTAGTAAGTCGGAAGGCATATTATAATAATCTTTTGTGTGTGTTTTCAAATAGTCACAGATTTGTATATATTTAAAATATTGATTATTTTTCAAATTATATTTCAGTTGTAGTTGTTGGAATGATAGTAATTTTTCTAATTCATACAGATCTTCGAGCGTTTTAATTCCCATTCTTTCCCATTGTATAAATGCTTTATCTATGATTGAAGGTTTAAACGATGGGTTATTGACTATTGGTATTAAGAGAGATAGGTTTCTTAATTTTAGATTCTGTTTTATTTGCTTCCATGTTCTAATAGTGCTATATATAATTGGATTTTTATTATAATTTTTATTATTCAAATTTATTGGAGAGAGAATAATCGCTCCTATATTATTCGGGGAGCAATCCCCTTTTTCCATTATAATCCAGTCCACCTGCTGGGCAGAATTGTCCAGCAGGTGAATCATATTTTTAATATTTACTGCCCAGTTATAATACATAAAGTTAGGGAGCGCTAGACCCCCCAACTCTTTTCGTTTGTTAAGGTGTGTTCTTTGTATTCTGTGGGATTTGTAATCCCATATAAAATTTGTAATGTCTGAGTCCAGTTTTTTGAAAAACTTTTTTGGGAGATATATAGGTATTGATTGAAATAGGTAAAGGATTTGTGGTAAGAAAATCATTTTTATAGCATTTATCCTACCTATTAAGGACATCGGAAGTGTTTTCCAAAATTTAATCAGATTCTTTAATTTCTTAAGTAGGGGATTATAATTAGCTTTAAACATATCATGGTAATTTCTAGTAATCTCAATTCCTAAATATTTGAATTTTTCCATAGCTATTTTAAAAGGGAATTTCCTGAGATGTGTTGAGTCTTTTGGTTTAATCGACATAATTTCACTTTTGTTCCAATTTATTCTATATCCTGAAAAGGATCCAAAGTCCTCAATTAAGTTTAATATATTTGGTATACTAATTTGTGGTTTTGTGATGTACAGTAGTACATCATCAGCATATAGGGATAGTTTGTTGTTTGAATATTTTGTGTTATAACCGTGAATATTCGAGTGTGTTCTTATTTTTTCAGCAAGGGTTCAATTACCAAAGCAAATAACAGCGGTGATAGTGAACATCCTTGTCTGTTGCCCCTAGATAATTCGAATTTTGAAGATAATATATTATTAGTTAGTATTCTAGCCGTAGGTTTGTTATATAGTAGTTTTATCCATGCAATAAAGTTTTCTCCCAATTGGAATTTTTGCAATACTTTGATCATATAGTCCCATTCTACTTGATCAAACGCTTTTTCTGCGTCCAGTGAGATGATAGCTAACTCTTGGTCATAAGATTTATGTGAATGCATTATGTTAAGCAAACGTCTCAAATTATTAAATGAGTGCCTCTTAGGTATAAATCCTGTTTGATCCTCATGTATTAGTCTACTAACATACTTGCTTAATCTATTGGCTAATGTTTTTGCTATTATTTTCTGATCCGTATTTAACAAAGCAATAGCTCTATATGATCCTGGTTCTTCTATATTTTTATCTTTTTTAAGTATTAATATGATCGTTGATTCCGCTAGTGTTTCAGGTAGGTTTTGCTCTTTATAAGCATATGTATACATTTTTTGTAATCGTGGAGTAACTATATCATAAAAAGATTTATAAAATTCATTACTGAATCCGTCTGGTCCTGGTGTTTTTCCATTTTTTAGTGTTTTTATTGTGTCTTCTATCTCCTTAGAAGTAATTTGTGCTCCCAGTTCCTCTTGTTCCCTGCGTTCTAATTGTGGTAGATTACAATTATCTAAAAATTCTGAGATTTTATTATTGTCTATTGACGTTTTAGATGTGTATAGATTCTGGTAAAATTGAGCAAATCTTTTATTAATATCCTTGGGTAGTGTTAATACTTCCCCTCTATCTGATTTAATCTTTAATATTGCATTCTCTTTTTCCCGTTTTTTAAGTTGTCGTGCTAGAAGTTTGTGGGGTTTGTCCCCGAATTCGAAGTGTTCTTGTTTTGTGATTTGAAATAATGTTATAACTTTCTCTGACAGTAATTTATTTAACTGAAATTTCAGTAGTAGTATTTTATTATGTTTATCCATAGTTGGGTCTTTAGCATTATCTATATCTAACTGTTTTATTTGATCTTCTAAGTGTCTTTGTTCATTCTTATTCTTTTTATTTTGATAAGCTTGAAATGAAATAATGACTCCTCTTATAAATGCTTTGAAGGATTCCCATAATAACGTGGGGGATATCTCTGGTGTATCATTTAACTCAAAAAATAGATCCATCTGTTTTTTTAGATAGATACTCCCTTGAGGGTCTTTTAAAATTTGTGAGTTAAACCTCCAGAACGGTTTATTCATAGACATTCCTTCTAGTTTTAGAACAAAAGTTAATGGAGAATGATCTGAGATCGCATTAATATGATATTTAGGATTCAGAGATTGCGAAATTAATTTTGTATCCACTAGAAAATAGTCTATCCGTGAATATGTTTTATGCACCATTGAATAAAACGAGTAATCCCTTCCCGTCGGGTTTGCAATCCTCCATACATCTGTTATATTTGTGTTTTCCATATATGTGTGTAAGAGTTCACTGGTTTTAGATTTCGTCTGACCTTTTTGTTTTTGCATCGATTTATCTAAATAAGGATCTAAAACACAATTAAAATCTCCTCCGATTATAACATTTTGATAATTAGATTCTGCAATTATATTCAGAATTTTATTAAAAAATTGAGGGTTATCAAAGTTGGACGCATATATGTTTACCAGCGTAATTGGCATATTATTGATCTCCCCTGCTACTATAAGATATCTCCCTTCCTTATCTAAAATAGTGTTCTTTGATTTAAATGGAATTCCTTTACGAATAATAATTGCAGTACCTCTAGATTTGGAGGTAAATGAAGAGTGAAATGTTTGGCCTATCCAGTTCGCCCTCAGTCTTGTCTGATCTTGCTGTTTAAGATGTGTTTCCTGTAGAAACGCTATGTCCGTGTTGTATGATTTCAACTGAGCTAGTATCTTGCCCCTTTTAATAGGTTCATTAATCCCCCTTATATTCCAACTACATAATGTGATTCCTCCTATTTTCTTTTGATTGTCGTCATGCATTTTTACCAATTTTAATGACCTTAATTATTGTGGTGCGTTCATACCTCCGGACTCTGGTTATTTTGGGAGTATTTCTATTATAGACTTCCTTGGTAGTTCTCCTGCGCGATTGTCCTTGAAGAAAAAACACACAGATGTGACATATTGTGATTAAAAAAAAATATATATATAAATCAAATAAATTTACGGTGTCTAAAATTTCAACACCGTAGTGAGTGGCCCACTCGTCTGTGGGGTACGACATCCATAACGCTTCCGGCGTAGTTGGTATAAAGTTAGCCCCGCTGTATTTATTACCCAAAATCTATGGGGTCATTACCGTTTCCAATTCAGTTCTATTTCACCCAGTTACAATTTATATATATGTCAAATGTATTCGATTCCATATCCTACTCACTCTTTATCTCTTAACTATTTTAAAATGAATTTAGTATTGTTAAAGTGAGCGGTTTACTGAGTGGATTAACCGGAGTCAGGTTCCTGGAATTGTGCCAGGTGCCTGATCTCTTCTCCTCTCCACGAGCTGCGAACATAGGTGATAACTGCTGTCTGCGTTATGACGCAGGCACCACAGTTTTATCAGTTTCAAATATTATTTCTATATTAGTATTGTTAATTATTAATTATGATTAATTCTCAGCATTTTGTAAAACTATATAAGCCGTATATATTTTTCATATCAACCTCGAGTGTATATTATCTCTTAACTATTTTAAATTGATTTTAATATTGTTAAAAATGAGCTGTTCGCTGGAAGGGTTAACGGGAGTCTGGCTCCTGGAGTTATGCCAGGTACCCGGTCTCCCCCTCCCTCCACTCTCGAGCTGCATAGCACTTGCTGTTATCTGCTAAACAGAGCAGACTGCACATTTTTTATCTATTTCAATTGCTATTTCTATATTAGTATTGTTAATTGTTAATTATTATTAGTTCTCAGTTTTTTCAGTTTTTTATAAACAATATAAGCCATGTGATGTTTTTCACTCTCAGCCCAGCAGTTCGTCCCGTTATCAGGTTTTCCTCGTTTGAGCACGTAGTGTCCTTGAATTACATAGCACAATGTTCCAGCGAAGATAATAATGTCTAGCCACGTCTCACTAAGAATCTGTTGCTTGAAGTCAAATAAAAAATAAAAAATCAGTGTTCAGTTAATTCACTTTCCTTGTGATATTCTTGTTGGAAGAATAAGCAAGTTCATTTGTTCATGTCGTCTTGGTTTTCAGTCTCCAGTTGATGCAGCCTTAGTCGCGATTTCTTGAGCGTATTTGAGAGATTCATCCGAATTAGTGAATGTTTTTGACACTCCCTCAAAGGTGATACGCATTCTAGCCGGGTAAAACACTCCACACAAAACTCCCTTAACACCATAAAGAACTTCTCTGGTCTGTGAGAACTTTCTTCTCTTTTGCTCAATCTCATAAGGGTAGTCCCGTAGGAGTTTAATAGTATCACCTCTGTACATCATCTTCTCTCCGTGGTTGATTTTTTTCATCAGCGCTTCCATTGTTGAGATATCCCGAAGTTTAATTATGATCTGTCGTGGGTAGGCACGTTCTCCTTGAGATCTTGATTTAAATCTGGGGAGTCGATGTGCTACTTCAATTACCGGTACTTCTGGTAGCTTCAGTACGTGTTTAATTAGGTTGGCAGCGAACTCACAAACATTGTCCCCCTCAGCTCCCTCTTTTACACCACGTATTCTTATATTTTGACGTCTTGAGCGAGCTTCTAGGTCAACACATTTATTCGAAACCTTTGTGACTTGGTTCTTGAGACTATCTATTTCTGACTTCATAGTCTGCATCTCTCCAGCCATCACTTCCACAGCAGCTTCCAAATCTTTCACTGCAGATGCATTTGCAGCCACAGTTTCGTGCACAGCCTCAAACATCTTTGTGGTCTCTTCTGCCACCTTTTCAATTTTTATCGATAATCCTTTTTCCACACCTTCAATTCTTTTTTGGAGAGCCTCAATACCCTCAAGTATTTTATCATTACCGGCCATCAATTTACTGTTCCCAGCTTCCATATCATTTTTGATATCTCTTACCGAGTTTCTTAAGTCCTCCATTTCGGCTTTCTCTTTTGCAGATCGAGTAGCCATTCCAGAGACCTCTCCAGAGGTCAGTTCTGAAGTTTCTTGCTGTTCCAGAGTCTTTAGCAGATGTTTTGAGATTTTCCTCTGTGGGCTCTGACCTGGAGATGTACTTTTCATTTAAAATGACTTTCCCTCCGTTAAAATCGCGGCGCTTACTGATGACGTCATCAGCACCGCGACATGAAGCTCCGGTAAGTTTTTAAAAACGGTCCCGACCTCCAGACCCGATTTTAACGCGAAAAAACGCGTTTTTTTCAGCGGAGCTAAAAAGTTTGCGACTGCTAGCAGAGCATGTCGCAACCGGAAGTCAACATCATTTTCAATGATTTCGCAGCTATCCAATAAACTTGTGATCACAAGGCACTGTTTGGATGGTATATGTGTCCGGAAACCCTATTGGTGATCGAGGATCTGAGCTTTGGGGAAAAAGGAGATACTTTGTTCCATCATAGAAACATAGAAACATAGAAATTAGGTGCAGGAGTAGGCCATTTGGCCCTTCGAGCCTGCACCGCCATTCAATATGATCATGGCTGATCATCCAACTCAGTATCCCGTACCTGCCTTCTCTCCATACCCTCTGATCCCTTTAGCCACAAGGGCCACATCTAACTCCCTCTTAAATATAGCCAATGAACTGGCCTCGACTACCCTCTGTGGCAGAGAGTTCCAGAGATTCACCACTCTCTGTGTGAAAAAAGTTCTTCTCATCTCGGTTTTAAAGGATTTCCCCCTTATCCTTAAGCTGTGACCCCTTGTCCTGGACTTCCCCAACATCGGGAGCAATCTTCCTGCATCTAGCCTGTCCAACCCTTTAAGAATTTTGTAAGTTTCTATAAGATCCCCTCTCAATCTCCTAAATTCTAGAGAGTATAAACCAAGTCTATCCAGTCTTTCTTCATAAGACAGTCCTGACATCCCAGGAATCAGTCTGGTGAACCTTCTCTGCGCTCTCTCTATGGCAATAATGTCCTTCCTCAGATTTGGAGACCAAAACTGTACGCAATACTCCAGGTGTGGTCTCACCAATCATCATCAGCAACATTTATGAAGCGCAAAAGCCACGAACAGTACTAGAATTATGGGAACGAAGACATATTACCTATGCACCAAGGAGGCCCCTATGAATCCCAGCCCTCCCGTTGTACATCCCCACCTTGATCATGTGCTCCTCTTACTGTATCTGGGCAGCGTCTTTGCGGATATGGCCAGCCAGGTTGCTGATGTTATCTTTTGCATCATGGTTAAATTAAAATCTTTCAGATCCTATGACGGCACTTATCCTCCTTTTTCTGCTAGGAAGAAATACAAAGCTATTCAGTTCTGCAGGCCAATCATCAGGATGGCCATCATCTCCGCATTTATTTCTTGAAGGCTATGGCAATGTCATTGACAATCTTTTCTAATGCAGAGGCGAGGTTGATGGTCTCTCCCGCCATCTTCGATGGTCTTTCTCACCTCGAACCAAGAGATTGCAGTAACAAGGAACATTTCAGATTCAGTGACGGTTCGTATGGTCAGTGTTCCACTGAGAGTGCGTTCGGGGTAACGTGGTGGTCTCGCAGACAAAAGGCATCACGTAGGCTCGATAGGCAAGCTAGCCCAATCCTTTGGCAACCCGACATTGGCCCTATGGCCGCAGACACAGAATACACCATTGTAGGTAGTAAAGAATTCTACCGAGTGGGGAGTCCGGTGTCTTAAAAAAAGTCTCCAGTTGAACAGTTACAGGCCATAACATGACTGTATTCCATTCGTGTAGCATCAGGCATATTGAAATATTGATGGGCCAAAATGCTCCCCACTTCTACGAGTCCCCTCTCTTGCCTGACAAGGCAAATTGCTTCTTCAAGCCTTCCTTCACCCGATATATTAGTGAGAGTCAAGAAAGTGGAAGTTGTACGGGGAACTGCAGAAGGTGGTTAAAACCGAAGACAGACACGAATATTTGGAGTAACTCAGCGGATCAGCCAGAATCTCTGGTGAAAAGTAATAGGTGATGTTTCGGTCGAGACGATTCTTCAGAAAGAGGAATGTCTGGTACGATAGTAGATGGCGTCAAGTTGGGAAAAGGGGAAGTACAACGGGAACTGGGGGTCCTTGTACACCAGTCTATGACAGTAAGCATGTAGGTACAGCAGGTAGTGAAGAAAGCGAATGGCCTTTATAACAAGAGGAATCAAATACAGGAGCAAAGAGGTCCTTCTGCAGTTGTACAGAGCCCCAGTGAGACCGCACCTGGAGTATTGTGTGCACTTTTGGTCCCCTAATTTGTGGAAGGACATTCTTGCTTTTGAGGGAGTGCAGCATAGGTTTACAAGGTTAATTACCGCGATGGCGGGACTGTCGTATGCTGAGAGAATGGAGCAGCTGGGCTTGTACACTCTGGAGTTTAGAAGGATGAGAGGTGATCTCATTGAAACATATAAGATTGTTAAGGGTTTGGACACGCTAGAAGCAGGAAACATGTTCCCTATGTTGGGGAGTCCAGAACCAAGGGCCACAGTTTAAGAATAAGGAGTAAGCCATTTAGAACGGAGACGAGGAAACACTTTTTCTCACAGAGAATGGTGAGTGTGGAATTCTCTGCCTCAGAGGGCGGTGGAGGCAGGATCTCTGGATGCTTTCAAGAGAGAGCTAGATAGGGCTCTTAAAAATAGAGGAGTCAGGGGATATGGGGAGAAGGCAGGAACGGGGTACTGATTGGGGATGATCAGCCATGATCACATTGAATGGCGGTGCTGGCTCGAAGGTTCGAATGGCCTGCTCCTGCACATATTGCCTATTGTTTATTGTCTATTTGGGTTGGTATCCCCACGAGTATCGATTTAGGGCGTAAGCTGCTGATTTCCATTTCTGGAACCCCGGCTTGGTAGCGTAGTTATATCATCATCTCCAACGAGGACCATCGTTCCTTTTGAGATTCGTACAAGCAGACCAGATGGTGGTATTATTCCGGGAAGTGTGCCACTCGGCTATTTCAGACACCTTCTTCTTCTTCTTCTTTCGTGTGGCGTGCACAGCCTAAAGTTGTTGGACAGCTTGTTCTATTTGATCTTCCGTTTGTGCACGTCGAGTTGATTGCATTAGTCGAAACATGGCGGACCACGTGAAGGTTGCAATCTTCCACCCCTCAGACACCTTGATAGCGATAGACTTCGGGATGTTACATCCTTTAGACTGGACGGGCACATGTGTACGCACCCAACAAATGGAAAGATTATTCCTTCCCACATAATAATAGGATATATTTATATATATATAAGAATGTATGAATGTAGCTACCTTTTACGTGTTGTATCGTTGAATCCTCTTTTCTCCTGCCTCCTACATTTTAAACTTGTCTGGATGCCTTGTCACGACAGGATATGCAATGGGTACGACTTCGATGAACAATTATTGCAGTTCTATAGAAAGCTGCATTGTTGCCTTCTAATCGTGTCTGCGTCCAATTCCTTACACCGGGTCTTACTAAATTATTGTTACATGTAATAGTTTCGCCAAAACATAAACACGCAGTTCGGTTCACTGATTCTTCACATGGTTTCTGGATTGCTTAATGCTGGTGGAAATTCATTTTCATCATCCTGGTTCTCCAAGAACGCCAAAAGGACACCCAGTCAGTGGCAGGCGGATCCGCCCACAAGCAAAGCTGGCAGTTTTCCCTTGGCATTGATAGCGACACTGGGCCAAGTCCCAACTAATGAGCGCCCCTCAAGGCTGTGTTATTCTTTTTCCATATCAGCAACATTTCACGGTTAACAATTGACAGTAAAATATATCAACATACACCTGTTTGCTAACTGTGGTAATTATACAAGGTTGTTACAGAATGTTCAATCAAGGTTACTACTGAATCTTTTATCTGAAATCCGCAGTAGCTCCATAGCCGTTCTTTAGTTGCTCTTTATTTTGCATGCTATCCCTTTAACCATTTCCACCCAATAAATCACGACTCAAGATGTCTATCCTCTCACTTTCCTTACATTCCACCGTTTGATGCCTTGGATCACTAGTGAAGTAAATATCACGTCCACTGGGAACTTTAATGGTCGCACTATTACAGGGTCAGTCTGTGACCCCTGGGACACAGTGACAGTTTAGCCACGATCTCTCAGTATTCACGATAACGTAAATCCACGGCTCACTGGTTAGATTCGATACGATACAATACGATACGATAAAACTTTATTCATCCCCGGAGGGAAATTGGTCTGCCGATAGTCACAACACACAAGGTACACCAAAATTTGAAATTAAAAGTGAGAAGAAAAAGAAAAAGAAAAGCGACTGTTGGCTGGCTGCCGTGTGTACAGCGCATTCACTGGAACAATTAAACAAAACAAACAAACAAACACAGACTCATCCTCTGGCCAGAGGATTCCAAACTAGAGTGCCCCCTCTCCCCACACCAGGTCCCATTTGTTCTCTTCCCGTCCCCTATAGCTGTCACCCCACGCCGGGTCCCCATTGTTCTTCACGGCGGTCCCCCCACGCCGGGTCCGCATTGTTCTTCACGGCGCCCCCCCCCCCCCACGTCGGGTCCCCATTGTTCTTCACATCCACATTTAATTAGTAAAAGACTAAGTGCAGACCTGTTGGGTCTGCTCCCCCAACGCAGTAATCCACCACTCACCCGTTCCCCCAACGCAACCCGTCCCCCCAACGCAATATTCCATCACTCACCCATGGCCCCCAACTGCGCAAGCGCGGCTCATTTCCCCTCGTCCCCAGCGCCCCCCTCCACTTCACCCTCCCTCTCCTTCCCCCTCTCCTCCTCTCCTCCCCAATCCCTCCCTCACCTCTCCCTCACCTCTCCCTCACCCTCCTTTCCCCCACCTACAGTCCCTCCCTCCCTCCCGCCATAACTTATTTCCCCTCCCTACCCCTATTCTATCCCTCTATCCCCTACCTCCCCTACTCCTCACCTTCCCTATCCCCCCATTATCCCTGCTATCCCTCCCCCACTGCCCTCCCCTCTCTCTATTCCCCACGCCCTACCCTCCCCCACTCCCCTCCTCTCCCTCTATTCCTCGTCCTCCCCCACTTTCCCACATCACCTGCCGCACTTCCACCTCCCTCCTTACCCAATCCTCTCCCACAATCCCCGCACCCTCCCTCCTCACCTCACCAGGATCTCGAGGGTGCCGCTCCTTTCCTTCCTCGTGTGCCCAGAGGCAGCAGCGCCGCCGCCGCCAGGCTCAGCGCCCTAGCCCCGGATCACCGGCGTCGGCGTCGTCGTCGTCGTCGTCGTCGACGCTGCCGCCGCCGCCGCCCCGCCATCTCAATTCTCGAAAGACCCCAACTGCACAGGCGCGGCTGAGGACCCATTAGGTGCCCTTTGCACGGGAATTGTCCACAAAATGAACAAAACTTATTGAATTTACAGCACAGGACAATGGTGAGTACGGCGGGGAAAAACTGTTTTTGCGCAAATAGAAAATCAATGCAAACCTGCAGATAGCAAGATGAGTTTTTGTTACATAAATAGATAAATAAGGCATACAACACTACAAGTATTAGTACTACAATATTTAACTCGTGTACTAAAGATGTCACAAGACCAATGACTTGGACTCATATTACTCATACTCATATGGCCTGGTTCACTATTAAACCAGTAAGGACCTACATTGAAAGGGTTAAGGGTTAAAGAAAATAATAAGGACACATTCCCCACATGATGTGAAACATTCCCAACATCAACCAAATCTCCAATAATTTTCGTCATACATTCCAAACTCTGTTTTATGATGGAAGTTAGATGGTATACAGTAATTCTGACCCGCATCACCACAGTTGAAGCATAGGAACTTACTAAGGTAGTGGAGGGGTAGGTAGTGTAGAGAAAGCAGGGACTCTGCAGAAAGACTTGGGCAGGTTGAGAGAGTGGGCTGAGAAGTGGCAGATGGAATACAGCATAGCAAAGTGCGGAAACATGTATTTTGGTAGTAGGAATAAAGGCATTGACTATTTTCTAAATGGGGGGAGAATTCAGAAAGGGACTTGGGAATGCCGGTTCAGTATACCCAAAAAGTTCATTTGCAAGTCGAATCGACAGTAAAGAAGGTGAATGCAACATTGGTATATATTTCGAGAGGGACAGAATTAAAAAAACGTCGATGTAATGCTGAGGCTTTATAAGGCATTGGTCAGACCACATTTGGAGTATTGTGAGCGGATTTGGATTCCATATGTGAGGAAAGGTGTGCTGGTGTTGGAGAGGGTCTGGGGGAGGTTTACGAGAAAATGATCCCAGGAATGATTGTGTTAACATATGATGAGCGTGTGAAGGCACTGGGTCTGTATTTGCTGGAGTTTGGAAGGATGAGTGGGGGAGTGGGGGAGCGGGGGAATGGGGGAGGGGAGGACCTCATTGAAACTTACCGAATAGTGAAAGGCCTGGATATATTAAAGGTGGAGGGGATGTTTCCAGTAGTGGGAGAGGCGAGGATCGGCGGCTATAGCCTCAGAATTAAAGGACGTACCTTAAGAAAGGAGATGAGGACGATTGTCTTTAGTCGGAGGATGGCGAATCTGTGGAATTCGTTGCCACAAATGATCGTGGTATTTTTAAGTTGGAGATTTAAAGGTTTCAGGTGTTATGGGGCGAAGGTAGGAGAATGTAGTTAAGATGGATATATAGTTAAGCCATGTTTGAATGGCGGAGTAGACTTGATTGAGTGAATGGCCTAATTCGGCTCCTGCAACGTATGAACTGATGATTCGATTTGGGTAGTGTATGGGGAGATCGCCGCCCACCCCTCCCCCCTCCCTTTGATTGTAGGTATATATTTAAACGTTTAAGCTTCTCCATATTGAACATCCCTTCCCGTCGGAATTGTTTGAGGTGTAATTTGGTAGAGTAAATTAATATTTTTTCAGGGAACATATCACATGGCGCTGATCGTTATCTTCGTAGTTCATATAAGGATAATTTAGGGGGAATTTGCCATGAATAGACATAACATTTAGTTTCAACGAATTCGTGAAATATGACTTCCACACGCGAGGAACAATCACGGCATCTATCAATGCAATTGCAAAGGTCGCCATTTAGTTATTTCTGTTTGAAATAGATCAACAGTAAGAAATAAAAAACACAAATGCTCACAAGCTAAATTATTGATATCAAACAATTATAGTTAAATGACAACAAAATCGTTTCCACGTTGATAATGTATAATTTGGCACAGATTTTGAGTTGATGTCTTAAATTAAGCACGCCGTTAAATTCTAGTCCTTCACTTTTTCTTCGATTTGGCCCCTTCTGTTTTCTAGAATCCACTCAGCTCCACAGAGGCATAAATCAGCTTCTGACTAGCATTCACTCGCTTAGTCTGTGAATACAATGTTTAGGAATAGATAATTATTTAGAGAAGAAAGCCAATTATAAAAAAAGAGAACACGTTTACTGTTCCGAATGACTTGCGACAACCCACAACCTACCTCTGCATATGTGGTTCTTTCCTCCGTGCCTTTCATATTTGAAACCATCTTAGACCTGGATAAATCTAATGCTGCATATGAGGAGGACTCATCATTTTCTTTTCCCGTCCGCTGCAAAATAATTTTATTCATGTGTATTTCTCCTTATATGCAATTGAATTCAGATGGTGAATGCAAAAAGGCAATGTAATCTTTTCAATTTCTCAAAAGAATTTAAAAATATGCCATGGCAGCTGCCAAAAATCTTTACACGTTGGACTAATTTTATCAATGACTTCCACATTTTCTTTTAAAACGCTAGAGCATTTGGGTCCTGCTTATTAATCGATTTGAGCTCATCCTAATTGTTTCTGTGGTGTACGACTGCGGAGTCACGAAGTACCCACACAGAATCAGGCCATCCCCCCACCGGGCTATGCTGATCTTTACGGCCCCCCCACCCCCCCCCCCCCCCCTCCCCCCACCCTTTACATTATACCACTTGTCTTATTCCCCCACCTTATTCCCCATTTATTTACCTTGGTATCCTAAAGGTTTTCATACATAGAAATTGCATTTACGTCCATCGTCTGCTCTTGCTGCGCTTTTCAGGTCTCAACTGCTCCTTCTACAAAAAACGTACCACTCAAATCCCCTTTAAAATTTATGTTCCCCATATTAAGCGTTTGTCCCCTCGCTTTTAATACCCATTGCAGGGAAATGAAAATCTATTCCATGACTGCCTTTGATCATTTTACATACCTCGGTCAAATCACCCATCAGCCTCATTTGCCTCAACGAAAGCAACCCCATCTTAAACAATCTCTCCCAACAAGTAAATTGGGCATGTAATTTGCGTACGGTAAGAGATTATATGAAAAGGCATTTTGAAAAGTCATTCAGGAAAATTCCGTAGATCGCACAAAAAAAAGGGCAAATTCTGAATGCGTTTTTAAACGACTGAATTCACTTCATTCTGAAACGTTCCTTTTAATCAAAAGGCACCCGCAATTGACAAACATTTGTAATTCTAATGCATAAAGAAAACCAATCGATATTCATGGGATATAGTTACAGGTTACTGTACTTGAGTAGAGAGCGTTAATGCCATAGGTTAAAATAACCCGTAAAAATCGTAGCTTACCGACTTCCGGTGGCGCCATGTTGGACTAACAGACGTGCACCTAGCTCCGCTCCCGAAAAACCACGATTTTTCGTGTAAAACGGGTCCAGAAAACGGGAGTGGATTTAAAAACCTGACGTCATCAGTAAGCGCGATATTTTTAACGGTGGTTTAAAGAGACTTTTAAATGAGTAAACTGTCTCCAGCCAAGAGCCCTCCGAGATCAGTGAAAAAGCTGCTGAGAGACCTGAAGAAGCCTGAAGGAAAAGTGACCTCTGAAGCTTCTGAAGTGACTGCAGAAATGGATACAAGATCTAAGACTGAGCCTGGTAAGGACAAAGAGTTTGATGATTTGAAAAAATCTGTGAAAAATATGAAAGATGAAATTTTGGAAAAAATTGGAAAGATGCTGAAGGATTCGAATGCTGATACCCAGAAGGCTATGAATGCTGGTAACCATATGGTGATTGATTCAGTCGACACTATAAACAAACGATTTGATGTTGTGAAAGATGAACTATCGGGGAGAATGGATAAGATGGATGAAACTTCTACCGACAGGTTCACGGCTGTGCTTGAAACAGTAGCTGTAAGTATGCGCACAATTACCGAACTGGAGAAAAATATGGCTCGAGTGATGGAAGATATGGCGAAAATGAGGCAAGAACATGAGCAAATGAAGCTGGAAAACGAGCAAACTTCACTACAGATGAAGACTGAACTGGGGAAAGTCTCGGACAAATGCCTGGACCTGGAAGCTCGCTCTAGGCGCCAGAATTTGAGAATTCTTGGAGTCTCAGAGGGAGTGGAAGGGAAGGACGTTCGGGAGTTCGCCATGGGTCTGCTTAAACAACTGCTTAATCTTCCCAAAGAACCGAAAATTGAAGTGGCCCATCGTGTCCCAAGATTTAAACAGAGATCTGAAGCTGGAAAAGCCCATCCACGACATATCATAGTGAAATGTCGGGATATTTTAGAACTGGAACAAGTCTTGAGCCATATCAAATACGGAGAGCAATTACGGATGGGAAATGATATTATTAAGATATTCAGGGACTACCCATATGAAATTGTGCAAAAGAGGAATCAATTCGGGAAGGTTAAGGAGCTTTTAAGAGGGAAACAAGGTGTCAGATACGGGATTTATTATCCAGCTAAAATGCGTATTTCCTTTGGGGGGTCTGAAAAGTCATTTGTAAAACCGGAAGATGCGTTCAAATATGCCCAAAGTATCATTGAAAAATAGAAAGTTTAACTTTAAAACACTAGAACTCCACGGCTAATGGAGGTTTGGCAGATTAGTTCAATCTATGCAGTGTTTTGGTTTGGTGGCTAGACTGTTATCAATGGAATTCTGAACCAAGGACACTCTCAGTTTAAAATGAGAGAACAGTTGAACTGAAGTAAATACACCAGAAGCACTATTTGTTTAATAGACTACAATATTAAATCCAGTTGTAGGAACTTATCCTATTAATAACTTAATAAGTTATCTATGTTAGATTAGAATAGCTATGGACGCTAATAAAAATTAAAAATAATAACATAAAATATAGAATTAACAATACTAATATGAATTGCTACGAAATTTAAACCTTATCTATAACTGGGAGGAGGGGAAGAGAAACGAGCACCTGGCTTAGGCCAGGGACACGTCTCGTTAACCCCTTCAACCAACAGTTGACCATTATTGAAACATACTATCTGTTTAAAGATTATTAGCTAAAACTGTGATTTATACATGACATGTTATACTGAAACATAGAGGTTAAAATTGTATTATATATCTTAATGTGTGTCCCAGTTTTAATATGTTATGATTAATTAAGAGAGCGGCGCTAGTTGCTTAACATCAGCAACGGAAGTCGAAACAAGGTTTTCTCCCACCTACAGGTGGGCCACTAGTTACAGTGTCGACTATTTTAGACACTGTATTTTCACTTTCTTTTTATTTATTTGTTTATTATCACTTAAATGTACATGTTTGTTTTTTGTGTTTAGGGGTAAGCGTAAAAGGGATATACCAACAAAATTTAGAAATTTAAAACTCCCCCCAATACCCAAAGACCTGGGATATGAATGCACCACAAAATTTAAAGGTACTATAATTAATCAAAATGCAAGATGCTAAGCATAAGAGCCTAGGAGGAGTCTCATTCTGCAGTTGGAATATAAGAGGTATTAATGAACCTATTAAAATGGCTAAGATACTAGATCAGTTGAAATTGTACAATTCTGACATTATCTTTTTACAAGAAACTCATCTAAAATCCCATGATCAACCTAGGTTGAGGGCGAAATGGATAGGTCAAACATACCATTCTTCATTTACCTCGAAATCTAGAGGTACGTCAATTATTATAAGAAAAGATATACCATTCAAAGCAAAGAATACTATAACAGACATTGAAGGGAGATACTTAATAGTTAATGGAGAAATTCATGATACTCCAATCACTTTGGTAAATATATACACGCCTAACTTTGACAACCCTCATTTTTTAAATAAAATTTTGAATAGAATCGCAGAGTCTAACTATCAAAATGTTATAATAGGAGGAGACTTTAACTGTGTTTTAGATCCGTATTTAGATAAATCAAGCATAAAACTGAGAGGGAATACGAAATCTAAATCTAGTGATTTTTTAAATACTTATATAAACAACACTAATATAGCAGATGTTTGGAGAATTGCTAATCCAACTGGCAGGGAATACTCGTTTTATTCAATGGTACACAAAACATACTCACGTATAGATTATTTCCTGGCGGACACCAAATTAATCCCTCATATTTCTAACCCAACATATCATACAAACTCTATTTCAGATCATTCACCATTAACTTTTTTTTTTTAACTGGAAGGGATGTCTAAGAATAAATCGTTCTGGAGATTTAAGTCTCATATCTTAAAAGATCCACAAGCGAGTATATATTTAAAAGAACAAATGGATGCCTTTTTTGAAATAAATGACACTCCAGACATATCGCCTACTGTATTATGGGAATCTTTTAAAGCATATATTAGAGGTATTATAATTTCATACCAAGCTTTTCAAAATAAAAATAATAAGAATGAACAAAAACAACTAGAGGAACTTATTAGACAAATGGATATAGATAATGCTAAAGATCCATCAATAGAAAAACATAATAAAATAATAATTCTGAAATTTAAATTAAATAAACTATTATCAGCCAAACTGATACAACTTTTTCAAATTACAAAACAAGAGTACTTTGAATTTGGGGATAAACCGCATAAACTTCTGGCCCGCCAGCTAAAAAAACGTGAAAAAGAACATACAATCCCAAAGATTAAATCAGATAGAGGGGAGTTACTAACTACACCGAAGGATATTAATAAAAGATTTGCACAATTTTATGAGAATCTGTATACATCTAAAACGACAACTGATTCCTATAAAATTACTGAGTTTCTGGATAACTGTAATTTTCCAAAGTTAGAGGTGAAGGAACAAGAGGAATTGGGAGCACAAATTTCAATGAAGAAATTAGAAGATACAATAAAATCACTAAAGAATGGAAAAACTCCAGGTCCTGATGGATTTACTAATGAATTTTATAAAGATTTCTATGATACAATTATACCTAGATTACAAAAAATGTACCAACATGCTTTTAAAAAACAAATACTACCTGATACATTAGCTGAATCAACGATTACATTAATACTTAAAAAAAACAAAGATATAGAAGAACCGGGTTCATATAGAGCTATTGCACTGTTAAACACAGTTCAACAAATATTAGCAAAAACATTAGCTAGTTTGCGGTCATCGGCGGTGAAGCGCGGCGTCGCCGGTAGCGAGGACCGCGCGGCAACGGCGAGAGCGTCGAGCCTATCCACCGGAGCGCCGCAGAGATGTTGCGCGGGGGCCGAGTTAATTCAAACACGGCGGGTCCCACGTGCTTGCGGTAAGTAAAAAAAGGGCGGGCCGACTGCGATGACGTCGCCCCCCCGCACGTGACTCACCAGCGGCGGCTGTGGCGGCGGCCATCCTGATCGCGGCGCTGTAGCGGTGGCTGTGCCTGCGGCCGCGCAGCACACGTGCCTCACTGGCGGCGGCACGTGCGTCACTGGCGGAGGCTGTGGCAGAGGAGGTTTGACGCACGGCGCTCGACCCACACTGGCGGCGGCCCGTGCGAGCGGCCGTGCGCACTCGTGCATCACTGGTGGAGGTTGTGCGGTGAGTATAGTGTTTTCGACATTGTCGATTTTATTTTTGCACCGCGCGGTGTTGGGAACACCGTCGCACGGCCCGGGAATTGTTCTTTCTCACGAGTGCGCGGTCTATGGCGGCAGATTCTTCCCGTTTCGCCGCCAATGACCGCAGATTCGTGAGACAGACCTTTAAGTAAATATATTAGCAAACTAATAAATCCAGATCAGACGGGGTTTATCCCGAAGAGATACTCAGCTAATAATATGAGACGTTTACTCAATATAATGCATTCACTTAAATTTGAAGAACAAGAATTATCAATTATTTCGCTGGACGCTGAAAAAGCATTTGATCAAGTAGAATGGAATTATATGGATAAAGTATTACAAAAATTCCAATTGGGAAAGAATTTTATTTTATGGATTAAATTACTATATAATAAACCTACAGCTAGAATATTAACTAATAATATATTATCTTCGAAATTTCAACTATCAAGGGGAAATAGACAAGGGTGCTCATTATCACCACAGTTGTTTGCTCTTATAATTGAACCGTTAGCAGAAAAAATTAGAATACATCCCGATATCCATGGGTATAATACTAAATACTCAAATAATAAAATATCTTTATACGCGGATGATATATTACTGTACATTACAAAACCTCAAATCACTTTACCAAATACATTAAACTTAATTGAAGACTTTGGATCTTTTTCTGGATACAGAATAAACTGGAATAAAAGTGAAATTATGTCAATAAAACCGAAAGACTCAACACATCTTTTAAAATTCCCTTTTAAAATTACTACAGAAAAATTTAAATACCTGGGAATCGAAATTACCAGAACATATCAAGGTATGTTTAAAGCAAATTTTGAGCCTTTACTTAATAAATTAAATACATTAATTAAGTTTTGGAAAACGCTCCCGATGTCTTTAATAGGCCGAATAAATGCAATAAAAATGATCTTTCTCCCACAAATTTTATACCTATTTCAATCGATTCCTATATACTTACCAAAGAAGTTTAAAAAAAACTGAACTCAGACATTACTAATTTTATATGGGACTATAAATCACACAGAATACAAAGAACACACCTGAACAAACCCAAAGTACTAGGGGGGTTAGCACTCCCTAATTTCATGTATTATTATTGGTCAGTAAATATTAAAAAATATGATTCAACTGATGGATAATTCTGCTCAGCAAGTGGATTGGATTGTAATGGAGAGAGAGGACTGCTCCTCTAGAAACATTGGAGCGATCCTCCTCTCACCAACGAAACTGAATAACATAAACTATACTAAGAACCCAATCATACATAGTACAATCAGAATTTGGAAACAAATAAAACAAAATTTAAAATTAAGACATTTTTCACTTTTATCTCCCATAGTTAATAACCCTTCGTTTAATCCCTCTACTACAGATAAAGCCTTCATACAATGGGATAGACTAGGAATTAAAACGTTCGGTGACCTGTATGAAACTGGAAAATTACTATCATTTCAGCAATTACAAATAAAATATAAACTTGGAAATAATCAATATTTTAAATATTTTCAAATATGTGACTATTTGAAAAGATATATAAAAGATCATTATAATAGCCCAGTAGATGTTTTGGATGATGCAATGCAGATAAAAGCTGATTCCGCAAATTCGATATCATATTTGTATAATATTATCTTAAATGTAGAAATACCATCTACGGAAGGTATTAGAAGAGAATGGGAACAAGATTTAGCTATTAAAATCTCAAAGGAAAAGTGGAATGAATACTTATTAAAAGTGCATAAAGGTTCGATAAATGTAAGACATACTTTAATACAATTCAAAATTTTACATAGATTTTACTATTCTAAAACTAAAATCCATAAAATTTTCCCAAATCTATCATCAAACTATGATAAATGTCAATCTCAAGAAGCTACTATAGCGCATTCATTTGTCTTTTGTACAAAAATTCAAAACATTTGGATTGACATTTTTGAAATCTTTACAAAATTATTTAAAATAAAACTGATACCCAAAGCAGAATGGATTATCTTCGGAATAGCGGAAGATAGTCCAGAACTAAATGTGTTTCAAAAGAAACTAATAGACTATGGGTTAATAACTGGAAAAAAGTTAATCCTAAAATTTTGGAAAAATGCTCCAATACCAACTATAAACATGTGGATTTCAAATATGTTTGAAACATTACACCTAGAAGAGATAAGACTCCTCCTGGCAGGTAAACCAGACCACTTCCATCTGACGTGGTCAGCATTTATAGAATTATTACAAGTATAGGGTGCAAAGGTACTTTAAAAAAACTGAGATCGGGTAGGGGGGGATGAAAATTGGAGATTTGGTATCAGCATCCCATTTGCGGGATGCTGATAAAAAGGCATTTGTTCTTCTCTTTTTCCTTTCTCTTTTTCTTCTTCTTTTCTAGGGTCTACTACTTAACTCTTTTTCTTATAGGGTCTTTGTTCTTTCTTGTTGTCACGTTTTTTTTGTTTGTTTTTTACACTTTCACCTTTTCCTTCACTTTCCTGTTTCTCTTAATCTTATCCTCTCCCTTTATCAATGTAAAAAAAAACGGAGTACATTAATTGTAATAAAATATATGTGACGAATACTAATGGATGTGGTTGTAACGTAATGTGCTTCTAATAAATAAAATTTTAAAAAATAAAAAAATAAAAAATCGTAGCTTACCGTGTCTTCAGCAATATTTAAGGCGTTCACCTGCCGTCCATTTCCTAATAGAAAGTAAATTGAGGCCTCGGTGTTTAAACTTGCGTTATATATACAATTGCTGCTGATTCTCACTGCTTTGGCAGTACATTGACTGTAAATAACACATTTTTGCTTTATTCAGATGCTACTCCTCTGTCATCTTAATAGACACTAAATTTATATTGCGCTAAACCACATAGTAAGCAATATCTGTCAGCCATGATTACGCTCGTGACAGAGCAGAAACAATCTCCACGTTTTTGTGCTGATGACACACTGCAGCATTTTATTTTCCAAATCATGGCGCCTTCTGATGCACAACACTTTAGTTGAGATATACGTTATGCTATATTGAATGCTTTGCTCTCGTCTGTATGTTGATGTCCCGTACGTTGAATATAATCGGCATATGTGGTGAGGGGGGACTAAACCAGAGCAATGTGTAGCTCCTAGTACTTTTTGCTCAACGTGGTTTTTTCTGCCTTTTTTTTTTAAAGTTACGGTACTCTGAAATGTTCACAAAGATTAGTGTTTGCCATCTATGCACCAACGTTAAGGACTGGTACAGATCGGATTGCAGATATTGCATCTCATCAAGATGGGTTTTGGGTCCAAAGGTTTTTACTTGTTTGTTATATCTGCTTTGGTGGAAAATGTTGAATGAATCCTATGGTCCAGGTGGAATAGGATCTGTCTGAATGATGCTCCTCTAATGTGTGAAATGAATTTGCAGTATCACTTGTGAGTTCATTTAAGAAATTGTATAAATTATATGAGAGGGGAGGGATTGCGGTAGAGTGGAAGGAAAAACATGTCCTGGTAGACAGGAGGGGCATTGCTGGGTGGAAAGATTGGACAGTTGAAGGAGTAGAAATCATAAAGGAGAAATTTAAACTACTGGCAGTTGTCTGAATATGTGTCTTTTTTTCTTTGAGGTTTACTACCATGGATCAGGCTGGAATCATGACCGTTCCAACTAGATCACATTTAACGATCACGATCAGGCGAGCTGTTTGGAATAAGGAACGAAACCGAGGAATGGGTAAAGTTATAAATGATAGTAGAAATGCAAATATCTGCATTGATAAAGCCAGTCCAACCATAGGACAAACTGTGCTGTATGAGCGGAAATATTTACTTGGGAATTGCCGTATTTAGTTCTCTAGAGATTAAAATGGGGAGATGCAAAAGTTTATTATGTCCTGTTGTAGAATCGGAGACCCCATTACAGTATTATGGAGAAGCCAATATCATGTGGTGTTGTTAAGTAAATGTCCACCATATTCGCCTTTGACCACCACGGCTGAGAGTTCGACCCTGTACGATCGGGATATTAAGGTGGTGGATTGTGACTGTTCGTGATGGCTATTAAGGAAGAAAAAGTAACCCCGATTCTCCATTCTTGTCTCATTCGGGTAATGCTTTTGGACATTTCGGAATGAGGCACTAGTGAGGAATTATTTCAACATATGTTAAGGCAGCATTTATTGCTAAAGCAATAGAAATGCGTAGAACCCGAAGATAAACATAGATAAAGCAGAGATAATATGAGCAGGGTATGCAACAGGGCTATTCGTGATTTCATGACCAATTATAACAGCTGATGGAGAAGACACCGAGAGTGGCGGCAAAGTGATTTAAAATGACAAAAACACCATGTGACGCAGGGCAAGAAGCAGCGCAAGTATTTCTTAGGGATGTTAAAATACTCAAAGCATATGAGGAGACAACATAGAAACATAGAAATATAGAAAATAGGTGCAGGCGTAGGCCATTCGGCCCTTCGAGCCTGCACCGCCATTCGATATGATCATGGCTGATCATCCAACTCAGTATCCCATCCCTGCCTTCTCTCCTTACCCCCTGATCCCTTTAGCCACAAGGGCCACATCTAACTCCCTCTTAAATATAGCCAATGTACTGGCCTCAACTACCTTCTATGGCAGAGAATTCCACAGATTCACCACTCTCTGTGTAAAAAATGATTTTCTCATCACGGTCCTAAAAGACTTCCCTCTTATCCTTAAACTGTGACCCCTAGTTCTGGACTTCCCCAACATCGGGAATAATCTTCCTGCATCTAGCCTGACCAACCCCTTAAGAATTTTGTAAGTTTCTATAAAATCCCCCCTCAATCTTCTAAATTCTAGCGGGTACAAGCCGAGTCTATCCAGTCTTTCTTCATATGAAAGTCCTGCCATCCCAGGAATCAGTCTGGTGAACCTTCTCTGTACTCCCTCTATGGCAAGAATGTCTTTCCTCAGATTAGGAGACCAAAACTGTACGCAATACTCCAGGTGTGGTCTCACCAAGACCTTGTCAACTGCAGTAGAACCTCCCTGCTCTTATACTCAAATCCTTTTGCTATGAATGCTAACATACCATTTGCTTTCTTCACTGCCTGTTGCACCTGCATGCCTACTTTCAATGATTGGTGTACCATGACACCCAGGTCTCGTTGCATCTCCGCTTTTCCTAATCGGCCACCATTCAGATAATAGTCTACTTTCCTGTTTTTGCCACCAAAGTGGATAACCTCACATTTATCCACATTATACTGCATCTGTCATGCATTTGCCCACTCACCCAAACTATCCAAGTCACCTTGCAGCCTCCTAGCATCCTCCTCACAGCTAACACTGCCCCCCCCCCCCAGCTTCGTGTCATCCGCAAACTTGGAGATGTTGCATTCAATTCCCTCATCCAAATCATTAATATATTGTAAATAGCTGGGGTCGCAGCACTGAGCCTTGCTGTACCCCACTAGTCACTGCCTGCCATTCTGAAAAGGACCCATTTACTCCTACTCGTTGCTTCCTGTCTGCCAGCCAGTTCTCTATCCACATCAATACTGAACCCCCAATACCGTGTGCTTTAAGTTTGCATACTAATCTCTTATGTGGGACCTTGTCAAAAGCCTTCTGAAAGTCCAGATATAACACATCCACTGCTTCTCCCTTATCCACTCTACTAGTTACATCCTCGAATAATTCTAGAAGATTCGTCAGACATGATTTACCTTTCATAGATCCATGCTGACTTTGTCCAATGAATTCACCACTTTCCAAATGTGCTGCTATCCCATCTTTAATAACTGACTCCTGAATTTTCCCCACCACCGATGTTAGACTAATTGACCTGTAATTCCCTGTTTACTCTCTCCCTCCCTTTTTAAAAAGTTGGGTTACATTAGCTACCCTCCAGTCCTCAGGAACTAGTCCAGAATCTAAAGAGTTTTGAAAAATTATCACTAATGCATCCACTATTTCTGCGGTTACTTCCTTAAGTACTCTGGGATGCAACTTATCTGGCCCTGGGGATTTATCGGCCTTTAATCCATTCAATTTACCTAACACCACTTCCCGGCTAACCTGGATTTCACACAGTTCCTCCATCTCATTTAACCCCCGGTCCCTTGCTATTTCCGGCAGATTATTTATGTCTTCCTTAGTGAAGACAGAACCAAAGTAGTTATTCAATTGGTCTGCCATGTCCTTGGTCCCCATGATCAATTCGCCTGTTTCTGACTGCAAGGGATCTACATTTGTTTTAACTAATCTTTTCCTCTTCACATATCTATAAAAAGATTTGCAGTCAGTTTTTATGTTCCCTGCCAGTTTTTTTCATAATCAATTTTCCCTTTCCTAATTTGGACTCTGAATTTCTCCCAGTCCTCTTGTAGGCTGCTTTTTCTGGCTAATTTGCACGCTTCATCTTTTGTTTTGATACTATCCCTGATTTCCCTTGTTATCCACGGATGCACTACCTTCCCCGATTTATTCTTTTGCCAAACTGGGATGAACAATTGTTGTAGTTCATCCATGCAGTTTTTAAATGCCTTCCATTGCATTTCCACCGTCAACCCTTTAAGAATCATTTACCAGTCTATCTTGGCCAATTCACGTCTCATACCCTCAAAGTCACCTTTCTTTAAGTTCAGGACCCTTGTTTCTGAATTAACAATGTCACTCTCCATCCTAATGAAGAGCTCAACCATATTATGGTCACTCTTGCCCAAGGGGCCACGCACAACAAGACTGCTAACTAACCCTTCCTCATTACTCAATACCCAGTCTAGAATAGCCTGCTCTCTCGTTGGTTCCTCTACATGTTGGTTTAGAAAACTATCCCGCATACATTCCGAGAAATCCTCTTCCTCAGCACCCCTGCCAATTTGATTCACCCAATCTATATGTACATTGAAGTCACCCATTATAATTGTTTTACCTTTGTTGCACGCATTTCTAATTTCATGTTTGATGCTTCCCCAACTCCACTACTACTGTTAGGTGGCCTGTATACAACTCCCACTAGCGTTTTCTGCCCCTTAGTGTTTCGCAGCTCTACCCATATCGATTCCACATCCTCCAAGCTAATGTCTTTCCTTTCTATTGCGTTGCGTCTATTGTTATATCAACAAATAATGATGGACAGAGTGAGTAATATTCTTTCAGCAAGAACATAGGGAGCATGTGTGAGGTGATAAATTGGATATCGACTCAACCACTAAAGCAGTGGAGTCAAGATATGCGAAATGATCGCAACCTACGATCACTGACTACAGCTAGGCAAAGGGATCAAATATACCATGTACCTCTGGGAGCATGTATAATATGAGTTATGCTCCATGCCTCACACCAGTTGAAGAATACAAGATTAGTCCCATACCAGCTTGAATAAAAGTACACAATGCTCCAGACCGGGCTAGATGATTGACGAGCAAACAATGGGCATATGTTTGGATGTATATCATCAAACGGCGAATGACTGGGCATGCCCAGAATATATATTAATTAATATGTTAGAGTATAGTTAGAGAAACAAAGAGTCGTGGAGTTATAGAGCCATAGAAAACTATTTCTTGTGTGACTCTATACGCACGTTGGCGCATCGGTTGTGTTGCTGCCTTACAGCGACAAAGACCCGGATTTGATCCTAACTATGGGTGCTGCTTGTACGGAGTTTGTAGTTTCTCCCTGTGACCTGCGTGGGTTTTCTCCTGGAGCTCCGGTTTCCTCCCACATCCCAAAGACGTACAGGTTTATAGGTTAATTAGCTTGGTAAAATTGTAAATTGTCCCTAGTATGTGTAGGATAGAGTTAATATGCGGGGATCGCTGTTCGGCGCTAAGTCGGTGGGCCGAACGGCCAGTTTCTGTGCTGTATGTCTAAACTCTAAAATCTAAACACGGAAACAGACCTTCGACTCAACTTGCTGCTGACGACCAAAATGCCGCAACCACGCTAGTCGCTCTTGCACGCATTTGGTCGTATCTATGTAAACCTTTCATATACATGTAGTTGTCCAAATGTATTTTAAATGTTGTTATCTTACGTGCCCCTACCATCTCCCATGGCAGCTCGGTCCGGTTACCAAGAAAAAATGTTGAAAGATAGAACAACTGTGCGAAGATAACTGAAAGGTCGTGCTAGGAGAGGCAATGAATAGACGTTTACAGAGTTTTTAGATGGCATGGTGGTGTAAAGATAAACACAGTGGATTGTAAATCAGGCTGAGTGCAATAATACTGATCCTAACCAAATTAGCCCTGACCCTAACCAGGCAAGAGAAGATTGAAAATTAATCTGTGAATAAAGGATGAAAGTTGCAAAGAATCGTTGGTCATTCCTAAATTATTTCAAGTACGTAAAGCCCGCATTGAACCATCGTGTTGAGAGTGTAAAGCCTGCGGGTGCTGAGAATAATTGGAACACCTTGCGTTTTCTCAGATTGTTTTACAGCATATGCTGTTAATGCCTTGAATAAACCGACTTGTTTGAGAAACTCACCACTGCTCTAATCAATATTCTTGGTGTATGTCCCAATCTGCGCCGTAATTAGGAGGGCAATTCAAGGACATGAAAGCTAGATTTAGGGTATGGCTCAGGCACATAATTCCCCCATTACGACGTTGCCATAAAGTGGAGTAAAACCCTAACACACTTATGGCAATTTTTAAAACATACGAAACAGAATAAATACAAGCCGATTGATTAGATGCTCACGTTTACTTCTCTTGATGTGTCGATACACCATCGTAATGATAAGCAGAAGAATAAATATAATTCCACCCGTTGCGCATCCATAAATAAGAAAATAGTTCGAATTATTGTCTGTAAAATAAAAGAATCAAAAACATATAACTGAAATTAACTGCCAGGTCCAGACCAAGACAGATTAATTGTACTGATACTTAAGTTAAATATTTTACGAATATTTGCAAATATTTAGTTTAGTTTACTTTCGAGATACAGCTAAATAAAATCGCGAGTACACTAATTCTCTCCTGCACACTGAGGATAATTTACAAAAGCCAATTAACCTACCCAATTTGTACGCCTAGGCAATGCAGTAGGAACTGGAGCACCCGGAGAAAACCCACACAGTCACAGGGATAAGGTACAAACTCTCCACAGGCAGCACCCGTAGTGAGGATGGAATCCGCGTGTCCAGTGCTCTAAGGCCCTTCCACAAAAACATTTTATAAGCAAAACGAAATAACGGTGTCTGAGAGATGTGGCAAATGTAGGTTGATGCGTTAAATTGAAAGATAAGTTACAAAACTAGTTTGTTGGATTAAAAAAAATAATCTTCGATTTATGTTAGCCGAAGGGAAAATCAGCGATATTCACAGCACTAAGATGAAACGCACCATGGGAAAACAATATAACTAATTAAGAATAGATATATATTTGAAATTAGCAGCTTTCCTTTAAAATGTTGATAAATGATATTGAATAAATATCACAAATGAGCCTGAACGGTTGAATCTATCGGAGGCTGTTGGATTTTCAAAGCGAAGATAAGATTGTGCTGAGGTTAGCCCACTTTGTGGATTTATTGCACAAGGTGCGAAGCCGCCCACAATCACCATTACTGGATAAACCGCCTGAACCGACAAAGTATCGAGGAAGCTGTGAAGCGGAACTCAATGAGAAAACATGTAAACGTGGTTATAACATTGGGAGGAACAATCGCTGGCGCGTAAAATTATCACCTACTCAAATGGCAATCACAACATGTCCATATTGCATATTGGCATCGAGATGATGGAAATGGGCAGATCTGTAAATGCATGTGGAATCGGTAAGGTGTGGAATTTTGAAACTAAATTACCTTGCAGTAAAAGGAGGGGATCTGACAACTAAAAGATGAGCGTTGATTGCCTGAGAGATCAGTGACACTGAAGTTTGTCCCATTCAGTAGGCAGACCTCAATCTCAAAGTATAAAAGGGATTATTGAATGCAGCATGCATTGATGTTGATCTCCCTCAGGTACATCGAAAGAGCTGTGCGATCCTGAATTCTAATGGAGCAATTATTCTTCAACAAGGGTCAAGAGAGTAAGCGCCAAGCATGTTGAATTGTCATATGTACCGAAAAGAACGCGCCAATGTAATTCTTAGTTGCAGCAAAGTAATAGGGTTGTAAACATAATTCTCTTAGATAACATAATAAAGAATAATAGTTCAACGAAATTTCAAAAAAATTGCCCCGCCTGATTTCATGTGCTTGCTTTTCCCCTTAATCTTCACTCACGTCGCCAGCGCCCTCTGCAGTCCGTCTACCTTTTTTTTTGTCTCGTTTAAGTGTAGTTATAGTGTTTGTTTTTAACTGGGTATGTGTGAGGGGGGTGGCGGGGGGTGGGGGGAGCGGGGAACTTTTAAAATCTTTTACCTGTACGGAAGACCCGACCTCTTATCTGTCGGGTCTCCGTTGTCGTTGGGGTCTTGTACAGTGGAGCGGCCTCCAACCGGAACGACCTAGGGCTCCAGTCGCGGAGCCTGCGGACTACTCACCATCATGGAGCTGGCCGAGTTCGGAACGGGAGGAGCTGTGGTGGGCGCGCGGCCGGACCCCGGAGATTCGGAGGCTCCAGCCGCTGGTCTGGTGGACGGTAACATCGGGAGCCCGCGGGTTCCTGGTGGGAGACCCCTTTTCGGGGCTTCCGCAACGGCGACTTCTCCAGCCCGAGTTGCGGGGTTGAGGATGACTTGGGGCGGGGCCTCACATCGCCCGGCGCAGCTTTAATGGCCGCGGGACTTGCTAGCGCCCACCGGGAGCTCCAACATCAAGACCCGGAGCGTGGCCTTGCATCGCCCGGTGCGACTTTAATGGCCGCGGGACTTATTTACCATCGCCCGCCGGGGGCTTTAACTCTGACATCGGGAGGAGAATGGGGAGTGCAGGGGAGAGATAATACTTTGCCTTCCATCACAGCGAGGAGGAGATTCGCTGTGATGGATGTTTGTGTAAATTGTGTTGTGTCTTGGTTCTTCTACTTGTTTATGTGACTGCAGAAACCAAATTTCGTTTGACCTCAATGAGGTTCAAATGACAACAAATAAATTGTATCATTGTATCATTTTATCATCAAACAGTCTGATAACCCTGGACGTTGCCATTTCCTTCCTCCCTTAAATGTACACGTTGGCCATCAACTATCGGTGTTTCATATGTACAGGATTCAGCCCTGTAGGCCTAACCGTAAATACAGTTTCAATTTGACAAGTCATATATTACGATAAATTTGCCACCTTCCCTATTCACCATCTCAATTTCCAGACGATTGTAATCCCGATCCATGGACTTAACCTGAAACCTAAGTAATGGACGCTATCGAAAAGGTTGTCCCCAACCACTGGACCGTATAATTACCTTAAATTGCCCTAAGATTCTGTGCAGTATCGTCACAGTTGGATTACGTGCATTCTAGCTCAGAATGTCATTCTGGAACAATTCGTCTTTAACACTAAACATTTTCGAAATGATATTGCACTACTTGAAATCTCCAACTACTAACATAGTATTAATCTTAAATCATCCCGATTTGCCTACATCTGTGACGCAAACACCCGATAACACGTTTGATAGTAGGGCTAATACATTTACAGTTTATCATCAAAGTGATTGTTATTCTATAGAGCATAGACCATAGAATAGTACAGCACGTGAACGGGCCCATCGGGCCGCAATGTGATAAAGATGCCGTCAAACCGAACAATTCTCCCTGTACATGGCCCATATTCCTCTATTGCCTGTTCTTCCATGTACCTCCAACACCACCACTGGCAAAGCACTTCAGATCTCCCTTAAGATCTCAACTTTCAACTATATATTTAGCCAAGTATTCTCCTGATCTATCCTCCCATTCCTATATTCATTCGCAAGTGGTACTCTCCATTAAACAACTTCAGGGGTCTTGCTCCTTAAAATTTCTAAAGTCCAAAGTCAATGCACATCCACACTTCCCAATTGTGCTACTACTTTGGCCATTGGGCACCAAACGTCTTTTTTCGAAAGCGATCTATATTGGTCACACGATGAAACAAGCTATCCATAGTGTCGAAAGCACCGCGGATGCTGCACAGCGATCCATCCTAAATACCAGATGCGCAACAACGTAAGTCAGAATCTGATGTTTAATGCATTTCCTGAAGGAATGGCCGCGAGCGACATTAGACTTGTTGCTGGTCTCCCACAAAGCGCAGGAGAAACATTGCACGTGCCCATCTCTCCTGATACGTATTGTACTTACTGTAAATTTACTTAATACTCTAAATGGAACAAACCATGTCGGTTAAGGGCTTTATCTGCTCCAACTACAATTTAGTACAATCTGAAATCCACGCAGTTAACTTTAGGGCTTAATTAGGAAAGGGAAAATAGATTATGAAAAAAAACTGGCAGGGAACATAAAAACTGACTGCAAAAGATTTCATAGATTATGTGAAGAGAAAAAGATTAGTTAAAACAAATGCAGTCCCTTGCAGTCAGAAACGGGTGAATTGATCATGCGGAACAAGGACATGGCAGTCCAATTGAATAACTACTTTGGTTCTGTCTTCACTAAGGAAGACATAAATAATCTGCCGGAAATAGCAGAGGACCGGGGGTCAAATGGGATGGAGGAACTGAGTGAAATCCAGGTTAGTCGGGAAGTGGTGTTAGGTAAATTGAATGGATGAAAGGCCGGTAAATCCCAAGGGCCAGATAGGCTGCATCCCAGAGTGCTTAAGGAAGTAGCCCCAGAAATAGTGGATGCATTAGTGATAATTTTTCAAAACTCTTTAGATTTTGGAGTAGTTCTTGAGGATTGGAGGGTAGCTAATGTAACCCCACTTTTTAAAAAGGGACGGAGAGAGAAAACGGGGAATTACAGACCAGTTAGTCTAACATCGGTAGTGGGGAAAATGCTTGGAAAAATGGTGAATTCATTGGACGAAGTCAGCATGGATTTATGAAAGGTAAATCATGTCTGACGAATCTTATAGACATTTTCAAGGATGTAACTACTAGAGCGGATAAGGGAGAACCAGTGGATGTGTTATATCTGGACTTTCAGAAGGCTTTCGACAAGATCCCACATAAGAGATTAGTATGCAAACTTAAAGCACACGTCATTGGGGGTTCCTTATTGATGTGGATAGAGAACTGGCTGGCAGACAGGAAGCAAAGAGTAGGAGTAAACCGGGTCCGTTTCAGAATGGCAGGCAAGGGGTACCGCAAGGCTCAGGGCTGGGACCCCAGCTATTTACTAATGATTAATGATTTAATGATTAATGATTTACTATATATTAATGATTTGGACGAGGGAATTGAATGCAACATCTCCACGTTTGCGGATGACACGAAACTGGGGGGCAGTGTTAGCTGTGAGGAGGATGCTAGGAAGTTGGTAGGTGACTTGGATAGGTTGGGTGAGTGGGCAGGTGCAGTATAATGTGGATAAATGTGAGGTTATCCACTTTGGTGGCAAGAACAGGAAAGTAGACTATTATCTGGATGGTAGCCGATTAGAAAAAGGGGAGATGCAACGAGACCTGGTGTCATGGTACACCAGTCAATTGAAAGTAGGCATGCAGGTGCAGCAGGCAGTGAAGAAAGCCAATGGTATGTTAGCATTCATAGCAAAAGGATTTGAGTATAAGAGCAGGGAGGTTCTAATGCAGTTGTATAGGGCCTTGGTGAGACCACACCTGGAGTATTGCGTACAGTATGGGGCTCCTAATCTGTGGAAAGACATTCTTGCCATAGAGGGAGTACAAAGAAGGTTCACCAGACTGATTCCTGGGATGGTAGGACTTTCATATGAAGAAAGACTGGATAGACTCGGCTTGTACTCGCTAGAATTTAGAAGATTGAGCGGGGATCTTATAGAAACTTACAAAATTCTTCAGGGGTTGGACAGGCTAAATGCAGGAAGATTGTTCCTGATGTTGGGGAAGTCCAGAACAAGGGGTCACAGTTTAAGGATAAGGGGGAAGTCCTTTCGGACCGCGATGAGAATTTTTTTTTTCACACAGAGAGTGGTGAATCTGTGGAATTCTCTGCCACAGAAAGTAGGTTGAGGCCAGTTCATTGGCTATATTTAAGAAGGAGTTCGATGTGGCCCTTGTGGCTAAAGGGATCAGGGGGTATGGGGAGAAGGCAGGTACAGGATACTGAGTTGGATGATCAGCCATGATCATATTGAATGGCGGTGCAGGCTCGAAGGGCCGAATGGCCGACTTTCTATTTTCTATGTTTCTATGTTTCTATGTTTTAACAATAGAATTAAGGCAGTAAGCAAGATAGAATTAACAATACTTTTGCAACTTAGCAATCATCCTCTCCATCGAAGCCACTTCGCTCTCCAAACACGACTCTCTGATCCGCTACAATCGAACCTTCTAAAGTTTTCTACGTTACTTGTTTTGGAATCCGGAACATGTTACGTTGCAGTCAGTGGAGTAGGAAGAGTGAGGTGCGCCACTTGGCAAGTATAGACCAACCCGCCCTGGAGTGTCCTTGTTTCCTTTAAATGACTGGAAACTTCATATAATCCATTCATAGTCAGTTTTACCGTTGTGTGTATGTCCACGAAAATCTCAATGCCATTTCGGTACCAAGTAAGGTTAAGTGACTCCGGGTAAAATTCAGCCGCTTTACACAAGAGATTCAATGTGGTGTTTTGATCAGGCAGTTTGGAGGTTCTGAGCTGAGCTGATGGAACTGCAAATGTAAAGCAGAAAATGTATTTGTGATCCGAAAAACAACTACGCGGCTGTTTTTTTCGGATATTATCAACATAAATCGTAGGTGGACAAAAATGTTGGAGAAACTTAACGGGTGAGGCAGCATCTGTGGAGGTGACGTTTCGGGTCGAGACCCTTCTTCAGACTGATGTGGGGGGTGGGAAGAAGAAAGGAAGAGTCGGATACAGAGGCTGTGGGAGAGCTGGGAAGGGGATAAAGCAAGGAATACCTGAAATTGGAGAAGTCAACTTTCAAACCGATGGGGTGTAAACTACCCAAACATTATATGAGATGCTTCTCCTCTAATTTGCGGTGGGACTCACTCTGGCCATGGAGGAGGCCCAGACAGAAAGGTCGGATTCTGAATGGGAGGGGCAGTTGCAGTGCTGATCAGGTTGATTAATGTGAACTGAGTGGAGGTGGAGGGCGAAGCGATCGCCAAACCTGCGATTGGCCTCACCGATGTAAAGTAGTTGACACCTGGAACAGCGGATGCAATAGATGAAGTTGGAGGAGGTGCAGGTGAACCTCTACCTCACCTGGAAAGACTGCTTTGGTCCTTGGATGGAGTTGGGGGGGGGGAGAGGTTAAAGCGACAAGTGTAGCATTTCCTGCAGTTGCAAGGGAGGAGTTCCAGGGGAGGGGGTGGGAAGGGACGAATTGACCAGGGCATTACGGAGGGAGCGGTCGCTGCAGAAAGCCAAAAGGGGAGAAGATGGGAAGATGTGGCCAGTGGTGGGATCCCATTGGAGGTGGCGAAAAATGTCAGAGGATTATCTGTTGTACGTGATGTTTGGTAGGGTGGAAGGTGAGGACAAGGGGGACTCTGTCCTTGTTATGCGTGGGGGGGGGGGTGTGAGAGCGGAGCTACGGGATATGGAGGAGACCCTGGTGAGAGCCTCATCTATAGTCGAAGACGGGAACCCACGTTTCATAAAGAATGAGGACATCTCCGATGCCCTGGTTTGGAACACCTCATCCTGGGTGCAGATGCGGCGTAGACGGAGGAATTGGGAGTAGGAGAGTCCTTACAGAAAGCAGGGTGTGAAGAAGTGTAGTCCAGATAGCCATGGGAGTCAGTGGGTTTGTAGTAGATTTCGGTCAGTAGTCAGTTGCCTGCGACGGAGATAATGAGGTCTAGAAACGGTAGGGAGATGTCGGAAATTGTCCAGGTGAATTTGAGTGCCGTATGGAAGTTGGTGGTGAAACGGATGAAGTCAGTGAGTTCTGCATGGGTGCAGGAGGTAGCAGGAATGCAGTCGTCATCAGCCGTGCAATCTGATTCTGTACACGTCCTTTAAAAATAAAAGCCTTAATGAGAAAACTTGACAGCAAGCATCTGAGAAGAATGAAAACTTTTTTTAGTGCTTCCATTTGTTGCCCGTTTTTTTCGAAGAGTGTGAATTTGCTACCCTCTGTTGAATTTTTTTACAAAAATGGTCAGTTTATCTTTAACTAACTCGCAACTTTACGGATATGCTCTGTTTTTCAAATCTCCAGACTGAGCACCATATATTACTTAGTTTTCTTGAAGTAAGAACAAATTAATTGGTAAATTTGAAAAAACACATAGGAATATCAGGTTTAGCCATTTATGTTTACTCGGGAGAGAGGAGGAGACGTTAGATACCGCTCCGGGCAATTTCATAACGCGTTGGATATTAAAAAAAAAAGATCCAGCTAGGGTAGAAGGCCAGCAGGGCGGGTCCATGATGACGGGCAATGTTGAGACGGGAGAAGTGACCGTAACAGGGCGACGGTTGATGCCGCACCGGCAGTTGGAAATAAAATGGTCCAAATAAATGCTTCCCAACTGTGCCGGTCTATTACAACCAAAGTTTTCTCCTGCCCCTCCTCTCTCTTCCAGCTTTATACCTCCCACCCAGTGCAGATATTAGATCGCATTAATCAGCCTCGGAAAGTACTGCTCAAGATAGTAACTGTGTTGGAATCTACGATTCGGCGAATTTGGAGCAACGTCCTCATATTAGCAGCAAACAAACCAACCAATTAAACAGTTGTCCTGGGATCTTAAGACACAATATTACAAAGAACATGGGTACTTCGAATGGAAAACCTGGCCACATTGCTTTCCAGAATTATAGAATTGAACAATAATAGAATAAAATCACCGTATTGCAGCACATTTGCTTTTACTGTCACACATACCGAAGACTTTGATTCTGGAGCCAGATCCATTAAACAATTTCACTTCCCTGGATTCCCATTCCGCAGTATAGACTCCAGCATCATCTGAACGGATATTCAATATATGCAAGGAGGCTCCACCTTGTTTAAAACGAACAGATATCTTCCTACTGTCAGAGGCTGTTTGCAGAGAGTTCTGTTCGCCAAGTTTCCACCAATAAAATTCCACAGGTGGACTATTTTGCGATAGTTCAATAATGCAATAGAGAGTGAATTTGAATATATGATCACGTGTTTGCTCAAAGGAGATTGACCGACTTGGTAGTGAGCATCAACGGCAACTGTAGCAGAAGAAAATCAAAAATTAATCCCATAACAGACGAGGACAGACACAATTAATCACACTTTTAAAAGATGCGTGAATGTGGATGTGCGTTCGATATACGGGTGTTGATCACAGAGGGTGTAGGTCAGTAAGAAGATGAAAACAAAAGAACAATCGAGTAATACCTGCATTTACAAATCAAGAGCGACGATAACAACAGAACCACATCCCGAAAAGGCATACTGAACCATGAAAATCATGTCCTAGGAAGTCCGAAATTCACTCAGGAATTGCTGAAAGCAGCATGTAAGTAAAGTATGATCTGGACAAAGAGAAATAGAGCTAACTGTTCTGTTCGAAAGACTTGGTCAAATGGAACATGTTGCACAATGCATTACCATGTCTCTGCTGTGAAAGAAAGGTCAACAATCAAAAAGAGCCACTTTTCAACATAATTGTATAAGGGGTAAGAGCGTTGTAAAAACAAGCCTGAAGGCTTTGTGTCTCAATGCAAGGAGCATTCGTAATAAGGTGGATGAGTTGAACGTGCAGATAGCAATTAATTATTATGATATAGTTGGGATCACGGAGACATGGCTCCAGGGTGACCAAGGCTGGGAGCTGAACATCCAGGGATATTCAATATTCAGGAGGGATAGAGAGAAAGGAAAAGGAGGTGGGGTAGCGTTGCTGGTTAGAGAGGAGATTAACGCAGTGGAAAGGAAGGACATTCGCTTGGAGGATGTGGAATCGGTATGGGTAGAGCTGCGAAACACTAAGGGGCAGAAAACGCGGGTGGGTGTTGTGTACAGGCCACCTAGCAGTAGTAGTGAAGTTGGGGATGGCATCAAACAGGAAATTAGAAATGCGTGCAACAAAGGCAAAATAGTTATAATGGGTGACTTCAATCTACATATAGATTGGGTGAATCAAATTGGCAGGGCTGCTGAGGAAGAGGATTTCTTGGAATGTATGAGGGATAGTTATCTAAACCAACATGTAGATGAACCAACGAGAGAGCAGGCTATTCTAGACTGGGTATTGAGTAATGAGGAAGGGTTAGTTAGCAGTCTTGTTGTGCGTGCCCCCTTGGGCAAGGGTGACCATAATATGGTTGAGTTCTTCATTAGGATGGAGAGTGACATTGTTAATTCAGAAACAACGGTTCTGAACTTAAAGGAGGGTAACTTTGAGGGTATGAGACGTGAATTGGCCAAGATTGACTGGCAATTAGTTCTAAAAGGGTTGACGGTGGATATGCAATGGAAGGCATTTAAAGACTGCATGGATGAACTACAAAAATTGTTCATCCCAGTTTGGCAAAAGAATAAATCAGGGAAGGTAGTGCATCCGTGGATAACAAGGGAAATCAGGGATAGTATCAAAGCAAAAGATGATGCGTACAAATTAGACAGAAAAAGCAGCATACCAGAGGACTGGGAGAAATTCAGAGACTAGCAGAGGAGGACAAAGGGCTTAATTAGGAAAGGGAAAATAGATTATGAAAGGAAATTGGCAGGGAACATAAAAACTGACTGCAAAAGTTTTTATAGATATGTGAAGAGAAAGAGATTAGTTAAAAGAAATGTAGGTCCCTTGCAGTCAGAAACAGGTGCATTGATCATGGGGAACAAGGATATGGCGGACCAATTGAATAACTACTTTGGTTCCGTCTTCACTAAGGAAGACATAAATTATCTGCCGGAAATAGCAGAGGGCCGCGTGTCAAAGGAGATGGAGGAAGTGAGTGAAATCCAGGTTAGTCGGGAAGTGGTGTTGGGTAAATTGAATGGATTAAAGGCCGATAAATCACCAGGGCCAGATAGGCTGCATCCCAGAGTACTTAAGGAAGTAGCTCCAGAAATAGTGGATGCATTAGTGATAATTTTTCAAAACTCTTTAGATTCTGGAGTAGTTCCTGAGGATTGGAGGGTAGCAAACGTAACCCCACTTTTTAAGAAGGGAGGGAGAGAGGAAACGGGGAATTACAGAACAGTTAGTCTAACATCGGTAGTGGGGAAACAGCTAGTCAGTTATTAAAGATGGGATAGCAGCACATTTGGAAAGTGGTGAAATCATTGGACAAAGTCAGCATGGATTTACGAAAGGTAAATCGTGTCTGACGAATCCTACAGAATTTTTCGAGGATGTAACTAGTAGAGTGTATAGGGGAGAACCAGTGGATGTGTTGTATCTGGACTTTCAGAAGGCTTTCGACAAGGTACCACATAAGAGATTAGGATACAAATTAAATCACACTGTATTGGGGGTTCAGTATTGATGTGGATAGAGAACTGGCTGGCAAACAGGAAGCAAAGAGTAGGAGTAAACGGGTCCTTTTCACTGGCAGGCAGTGACTAGTGGGGTACCGCAAGGCTCAGTGCTGGGACCCCAGCTATTTACAATTTATATTAATGATCTGGACGAGGGAATTGAAAGCAACATCTCCACGTTTGCGGATGACACTAAGCTGGGGGGGCAGTGTTAGCTGTGAGGAGGTTGCTAGGAGACTGCAAGGTAACTTGGATAGGCTGGGTGAGTGGGCAAATGTTTGGCAGATGCAGTATAATGTGGATAAATGTGAGGTTATCCACTTTGGTGGTAAAAACGGGAAGGCAGACTATTATCTAAATGGTGGCCGATTAGGAAATGGGGAGATGCAGCGAGACCTGGGTGTCATGGTACACCAGTCATTGAAAGTAGGCATGCAGGTGCAGCAGGCAGTGAAGAAAGCGAATGGTATGTTGGCCTTCATAGCAAGAGGATTTGAGTATAGGAGCAGGGAGGTTCTACTGCAGTTGTACAGGGTCTTGGTGAGACCACACCTGGAGTATTGCGTACAGTTTTGGTCTCCAAATCTGAGGAAGGACATTATAGCCATAGAGGGAGTGCAAAGAAGGTTCACCAGACTGATTCCTGGGATGTCAGGACTTTCATATGAAGAAAGACTGGATAGACTTGGCTTATACTCGCTAGAATTTAGGAGATTGAGAGGGGATCTTATAGAAACGTACACAATTCTTATGGGGTTGGACAGGCTAGATGCAGGAAGATTGTTCCCGATGTTGGGGAAGTCCATGACAAGGGGTCACAGCTTAAGGATAAGGGGGAAGTTCTTTAAGACCGAGATGAGGAAAAACTTTTTCACACTGAGAGTGGTGAATCTCTGGAACTCTCTGCCACAGAGGGTAGTTGAGGCCAGTTCATTGGCTATATTTAAGAGGGTGTTAGATGTGGCCCTTGTGGCTAAAGGGATCAGGGGGTATGGAGAGAAGGCAGGTACGGGATACTGAGTTGGATGATCAGCCATGATCATATTGAATGGCGGTGCAGGCTCGAAGGGCCGAATAGCCTACTCCTGCACCTATTTTCTATGTTTCTATGTTTCTTTGTTACGCGATTTGACGTGGGCTGAAGGAAATGACGTCCGATACGAAATTACCCAATTGCAGCTGTTCAGAAATGAGCTTCGGGATAAATTCTGGAAACAACCTGTCGGTAGTGAATGTCATGTTCCGTGATGCAAACACATATTTGCCATCCGTCCAGACGAATCTTGTCTTTGCTGAGTTTACCAATGATCTTCATGCTAGTAGCTGCAGTTTTATATCAGAACAGAAAATTAAAAGTCTTCCACATATGTAGAAACTGAAAGAAGTCGGACATCCGAAAATACTAATAACCAGATAGAAAATGACGTAAATGCGAAAAGGAAAGCTTTAAATATTTCTGTCGGCCATTAATGGTTTGGATTGTGCCACCAACGTCGCAAGACGTATTTAGTATATAAGATAGATCCATCTTGGGACACTACCAACCCTTCTCCAAAGTACTATGTCCTATTCTTGACACATTAGTGGTAAAATTAAAGGAACTATTAGCAAAACAAACGAAAATGCCGAAAATATATACAGTAGCTGGTTATAGAACCGTCCTATCAGAGAATCGCAGAATCGTACAACAGTGCAACAAGCCTTGGTGTACATAGATACATAGATACATAGAAATTAGGTGCAGGAGTAGGCCATTCGGCCCTTCGAGCCTGCACCGCCATTCAATACGATCATGGCTGATCATCCAACTCAGTATCCCGTACCTGCCTTCTCTCCATACCCCCTGATCCCTTTAGCCACAAGGGCCACATCTAATTCCCTCTTAAATATAGCCAATGAACTGGCCTCAACTACCCTCTGTGGCAGAGAGTTCCAGAGATTCACCACTCTCTGTGTGAAAAAGTTTTTCCTCATCTCGGTCTTAAAGGATTTTCCCCTTATCCTTAAGCTGTGACCCCTTGTCCTGGACTTCCCCAACATCGGGAACAATCTTCCTGCATCTAGCCTGTCCAACCCCATAAGAATCTTGTACGTTTCTATAAGATCCCCTCTCAATCTCCTAAATTCTAGCGAGTATAAGCCAAGTCTATCCAGTCTTTCTTCATATGAAAGTCCTGACATCCCAGGAATCAGTCTGGTGAACCTTCTCTGCACTCCCTCTATGGCTATAATGTCCTTCCTCAGATTTGGAGACCAAAACTGTACGCAATACTCCAGGTGTGGTCTCACCAAGACCCTGTACAACTGCAGTAGAACCTCACTGCTCCTATACTCAAATCCTCTTGCTATGAAGGCCAACATACCATTCGCTTTCTTCACTGCCTGCTGCACCTGCATGCCTACTTTCAATGACTGGTGTACCATGACACCCAGGTCTCGCTGCATCTCCCCATTTCCTAATCGGCCACCATTTAGATAATAGTCTGCCTTCCCGTTTTTGCTACCAAAGTGGATAACCTCACATTTATCCACATTATACTGCATCTGCCAAACATTTGCCCACTCACCCAGCCTATCCAAGTCACCTTGCAGTCTCCTAGCATCCTCCTCACAGCTAACACTGCCCCCCAGCTTAGTGTCATCCGCAAACTTGGAGATGTTGCTTTCAATTCCCTCGTCCAGATCATTAATATAAATTGCAAATAGCTGGGGTCCCAGCACTGAGCCTTGTGGTACCCCACTAGTCACTGCCTGCCATTGTGAAAAGGACCCGTTTACTCCTACTCTTTGCTTCCTGTTTGCCAGCCAGTTCTCTATCCACATCAATACTGAACCCCCAATACCGTGTGATTTAAGTTTGTATCCTAATCTCTTATGTGGTACCTTGTCGAAAGCCTTCTGAAAGTCCAGATACAACACATCCACTGGTTCTCCCCTATCCACTCTACTAGTTACATCCTCGAAAAATTCTATAAGATTCGTCAGACACGATTTACCTTTCGTAAATCCATGCTGACTTTGTCCAATGATTTCACCACTTTCCAAATGTGCTGCTATCCCATCTTTAATAACTGACTCTAGCAGTTTCCCCACTACCGATGTTAGACTAACTGGTCTGTAATTCCCCGTTTTCTCTCTCCCTCCCTTCTTAAAAAGTGGGGTTACGTTTGCTACCCTCCAATCCTCAGGAACTACTCCAGAATCTAAAGAGTTTTGAAAAATTATCACTAATGCATCCACTATTTCTGGAGCTACTTCCTTAAGTACTCTGGGATGCAGCCTATCTGGCCCTGGTGATTTATCGGCCTTTAATCCATTCAATTTACCCAACACCACTTCCCGACTAACCTGGATTTCACTCAGTTCCTCCATCTCCTTTGACCCGCGGCCCCCTGCTATTTCCGGCAGATTATTTATGTCTTCCTTAGTGAAGACGGAACCAAAGTAGTTATTCAATTGGTCTGCCATATCCTTGTTCCCCATGATCAATTCACCTGTTTCTGACTGCAAGGGACCTACATTTGATTTAACTAATCTCTTTCTCTTCACATATCTATAAAAACTTTTGCAGTCAGTTTTTATGTTCCCTGCCAGTTTCCTTTCATAATCTATTTTCCCTTTCCTAATTAAGCCCTTTGTCCTCCTCTGCTGGTCTCTGAATTTCTCCCAGTCCTCTGGTATGCTGCTTTTTCTGGCTAATTTGTACGCATCATCTTTTGCTTTGATACTATCCCTGATTTCCCAGCTACAACAACTGTGAATCATGTCTTCGCTAAACCCAATTGTTTGCGAGTCCGGTATCACTCTCTATTTTTCCTTTCTGTATACCTGACGAAATTTCTTCTGCACGTTGTAATTGTAATTGTGTTTGCCTTTCCGTCATGTTTGAAATAAACGTGCCTCTCCTTCTCTCCCATCCATTACATATTAAATGTTCCTATGTGTTGTAATTATCATCCAGTGACTGCGACGTGTTCGTCTACGAATACGCTATTCACAAATATGCCCCATCATTTTAACCTTAAACACAAGCGCCTCGGTCGCTTCTTCGTTGTTGCTAAAACTGCACTACAAGTCCCCTTTTGATGTAACATTTGACATTTGAAGTTCAGAAGGGTGCCGCGATATTTGCTAAACGGTCCTCGATTCTATGCCTGGTCCTGCCGACATACAGGAGGAACATCGTATGCAGTTGACGAGTTTAGAAGATGTGCACGTTGCACTTTACTCTAGCACAATGTGTTTAAAAAAATAAATAAAGCAGCATTTGCTTCTTGCCATGGCCGATTCGGCGGAAACGGAACCAGATAACGTTTTACGTCCTACAACTTTCATGGACTAGGAAATAGTGTTTCTATCGATGGCGGATAAGTTGGAGGACTAGTACATAGAACAAAGGGAAACAACTCTGAGTAAACCCGTCTTTAAGGTTGCGGTTAGCATCAGTTATGCGTCTTTGTCTATGAAGCATGTTGCTAATAATGAAGCTCTGAGACGTATCCAGCAGGCTGTGGCATTCCAAAATAGAATGAAAAGAGAGGTACTGTGATGAGAGGGAGAAATTGGCATTTATGATACACACGGAAATTGTCTCAATTACTTGTCGGACAGGTCTGCAATATGCTTACATGATTGAGCGTTCTTATAACAGTTTCATTTGGATTTGGATGGGTAAACAGAATAGTCAGTGGGAGAGGGACGCAACCGGATGCTCAAGGTCTCTCTGAAAAGTCATCAAACAATCTAGTTTATTTTCTCCAATGCAGAGGGGAACGATTTGTGAACACCGAATTTTAATGTCAAACCGGAGGAAGTACAAAAAAATCGCTGCTTAACATGGAAAAATATTTCAGTCTCTGCATGTTGGGAAAATTAATTGTTCCTCCTATGGTATAAATGCTATAAAACGGATCTATTTAGGTGAATGTGATTGAGCAGACCTTGGATTCACGAAGAAGGTAATCATTTCAATAGACAATAGAGAATAGGTGCAGGAGTAGGCCATTCGGCTCTTCGAGCCAGCACCGCCGTTCAATGTGATCATGGCTGAACAACCCCAATCAGTACCCCGTTCCTGCAATCTCCACATATCCCCTGACTGCGCTATCTTTAAGGGGCACTATCTAGCTCTCTCTTTAAAGCATCCAGAGAACCTGCCCTCTGAGGCAGAGAATTCCACAGACTCACAACTCTCTGTGAGAAAAAGTGTTTCCTCGTCTCCGTTCTAAATGGCTTACCCCATATTCTTAGACTGTGGCCCCATGATTCTGGACTCCCCCAACATCTGCAACATGTTTCCTACCTCTAGCGTGTCCAACCCCTGAACAATCGTATATGTTTCAATAAGATCCCCTCTCATCCTAAACTCCCGAGTGTACAAACCCAGCCGATCCATTCTCTCAGCATATGACAGTCCCGCCATCCGGGATTTAACCTAGTAAACCTACGCTGCACTCCCTCAATAGCAAGAATGTCCTTCCTCAAATTAGGGGACCAAAACTGCACACAATACTCCAGGTGTGGTCTCACTAGGGTTCTGTACGACTGCAGAAGGACCTCTTCGCTCCTATACTCGACTCCTCTTGTTATAAAGGCCAACATGCCATTCGCCTTCTTCGCTGCCTGCTGTACCTGCATGCTTACTTCCATAGACTGATGAACAAGGACCCCCAGATCCCGTCGTACTTCCCCTTTTCCCAACTTGGCGCCATTTAGATAGTAATCTGCCTTCCTGTTTTTGATACCAAAGTGGATAACCTCACATTTATCCACATTAAACTTCATCTGCCATGCATCTGCCCACTCCCCCAACCTGTCCAGGTCACTCTGCATTCTCATGGCATCCTCCTCACAGTTCACACTGCCACCCAGCTTTGTATCATCTGCAAATTTGCTAATGTTACTTTGAATCCTTTCATCCAAATCATTGATGCATAATGTAAATAGCTGCGGTCCCAGCACCGAGCCTTGCGGTACCACACTAGTCACTGCCTGCCATTCTGAAAGGGACCCGATAATCCCTACACTTTGTTTCCTGTCTGCCAACCAATTTTCTATCCATGTCAGCACTCTACCCCAAAACCATGTGCCCTAATTTTGCCCACTAATCTCCAATGTGGGACCTTATCAAATGCTTTCTGAAAGTCCAGGTACACTACATCCATTGGCTCTCCCTTGTCCATTTTCCTAGTTACATCTTCAAAAAAATCCAGAAGATTAGTCAAGCCTGATTTCCCCTTCGTAAATCCATTCTGACTCGGACCTATCCTGTTACTGCTATCCAAATGTGCGGCTATTTCATCTTGTATAATTGACTCCAGCATCTTCCCCACCACCGATGTCAGGCTAACTGGTCTATAATTCCATGTTTTCTCTCTCCCGCCTTTCTTAAAAAGTGGGATAATATTAGCTATCCTCCAATCCACAGGAACTGATCCAAAGTATAGAACATTGGAAAATTATCACCAATGCATCCACGATTTCTAGAGCCACTTCCTTACGTATCCTGGGATGCTGACCACCAGGCCCTAGGGATTTATCAGCCTTCAGTCCAATCAGTCTACCCAACACCATTTACCGCCTAAAGTGGATTTCCTTCATTTCCTCCGTCACCCCAGATCCTCTGGCCACTACTATATCAGGAAGATTATTTGTGACCTCCTTAGTGAAGACGGATCCAAAGTACCTGTTCAACTCATCTGCCATGTCCTTGTTCCCCATAATAAATTCAATTTTTTCGGTCTTCAAGGGTACAACTTTGGTCTTAACTAATTTTTTTCTCTTCACATACCGAAAAAATGTTTTACTATCCTCCTTTATATTCTTGTCTAGCTTACCTTCGTACCTCATCTTTACTCCCCGTATTGTCTTTTTAGTTATATTCTGTTGCTGTTTAAACATTACCCAATGCTCTTTCTTCCCGCTCATCTTTGCTACCATGTACTTCTTCTATTTTATTTTTATACTGTCCCTGACGTCCCTTATCAGCCACGGTCGCCCCTTACTCCCCTTGGAATCTTTCTTCCTCCTAGGAATGAACTGATCCTGCACCTTCTGTATTATTCGTAGAAATACCTGCCATTTTGTTCCACTGTCATCCCTGCTAGTGTATCTTTCCAGTCAACTTTGGCCAGCTCCTCCTTCATGGCCCCATAGTCCCCTTTATTCAACTGTAACACTGACACCTTCGATCTCCCCCTCTCCCTCTCCAATTGTTGATTAAAGCTGACCATGTTATGGTCACCTCCTCCTAATGGCTCATTACCATCGAGGTCCTTTCTTCAAAACATTGAAACGAAGAGGAAGATATCTCCGATTTACGAGGATTTTGCCAGGACCTTGGATTCACGAAGAAGGTAATCATTGCAAAACACTGAAACGTAGAGGAATACATCCCTAATTTACGAGGATGTTGCTATGACTAGAGGGTGTAGGTTATAGGGAGAGGTTGAGCAGGTTTCATGGGCGGAAAGGGGAGACGACGACACAGGGGAACATGTTCCCTCCATGTTTTGAGAGATGGGGACAATCCCCCCCATGTTTTGTGAAACATGTATTTTGCAATCAGTTCAATCCGATCGCGAGCTGAGGAGTCGCGGCCGCATGCATGGCCAGCTGGCTCAGACTCTGAAAATAATTGAATATTATCCTTTGGTAAAGATAAACGCTCATCCATTCCTCATACAATACACAAAATAGGTTGCAGCAAAAGCAAAGCCGCATTGGAATTGTACATCTTTATAAGGCTCTCTGGTTTAATGAGTACTGCAGAACGATTGGGGTCGTTTATCACTTCACTGTGAGATAGAAACGACGTGTTAACTGTCATATCTCACTGTTATTTCGATGCGTCACCAATCAATACGTCGATATGCATTCCTCAGTAAATATAATTGTGTTTTGACCATCTTTGGTTTTGACCTTCAAGTATTGCTGACGCGTTTCTTTGAATAAAATTCACGCGAGAATATCTTAAAACAGTCTGATGCGGGTATAATTACCATTTGAACTTTGGTGGCAGACGAAGTATGGTGGAGGAACACAGCGGGTGAGGCAGCATCTATGTAGAGAAGGAATAGGCAACGTTTCGGGTCTCGACTCTTCTTCAGACCATTTGTAAACTTTGAATGTATTGGTGGATGGGAAAGATTTAAACGGGTATCGGAGGGTCATCCGGCTGCCGAGCTGGTGTGCAGGTATAGCCCCTTATTCACGCACGTTATTTAGTAATTTTTACCCATCATTTAGGGATGTTATATGAATTTAAACAAATTAAGTATGTATATGTTTATTTTTGTTAGTTTATCAAAAGTTTATTTATGTATGCTTTTGTTAGTTTGTGAGAAGTTTATACATGTTGTCCCCCCATCTGTCCGTCTCTCTCCTCCAAGTTTAGTTCTTCTGTTTGCCTTTATTTGCTTCAGTTTTATTTAGTGTTATTTATCACGTTGCAGCTTTTGAAAGTTTTTTTTTTAATTTTTTAATTTGTGTTTATTAGAAGTACATTAAATTACAACCAATTACATTGGTACTCATCACGTAAATCTTATTACAATTAATATACTCCGTCATTTTTACACTGATAAAAAGGAAAGGTTGAGATTAAGAAAAAAGAGAAAGTGAAGGAAAATAGTGAAGGTGTAAAAACGTGACAACAAGAAAGAACAGAGACCCTGTAGAAAAGAAATTAAAAAGAAAGGATTAAGAGATAGACCCTAAAGAAGAAAAAAAAGAAAGGGGAAAAAAGAAAAAAACAAATACTTTGTTATAAGCATCACGCAAATGGGATATACCAACTCTCCAGCTTTCATCCCCCTTTACCTGACCTCAGGTTTTTTTAAAGTACTTTTGCACCCTATACTTGTAATAATTCTATAAATGCAGACCACGTCAGGTGGAAGTGATCTGGTTTACCTGCCAGGAGGAGTCTTATCTCTTCTAGGTCTAATGTTTCAAACATGTTTGAAATCCACATGTTTATAGTTGGTATTGGAGCGTTTTTCCAGAATTTTAGGATTAACTTTTTTCCAGTTATTAACCCGTAATCTATTAATTTCTTTTGAAACACATTTAGTTCAGGACTTTCTTCCGTTGTTGCGAAGATAATCCATTCTGCTTTTGGTATCAGTTTTATTTTAAATAACTTTGTAAAGATTTCAAAAATTTCAATCCAAAATTTTTGAATTTTTGTACAAAAAACAAATGAGTGCGCTATGGTAGCTTCTTGAGATTGACATTTATCACAAATGGATGATACATTGGGGAAACATTTATTAATTTTAGTTTTTGAATAATATAATATATGTAAAATTTTAAATTGTATTAAGTGTGTCTTACATTAATGGAACATTTATGCACGTTTAATAAATGTTCATTCCACCTTTCCTTTGAGATCTTAATAGCTAATTCTTGTTCCCAGTCTCTTCTAATACCTTCTGTAGATGGTATTTCTACATTTAAGATACTAATATACAAATATGATATTACGTTTTCTGATTCAGCTTTTATCTGCATTGCTTCATCCAATACATCTGCTGGGATATTATAATGATCTTTTGTATATTTTTTCAAATTGTCACATATTTGAAACTATTTAAAATATTGATTATTTCCCAGTTTATATTTTATTTGTAATTGTTGGAATGATAGTAATTTTCCAGTTTCATACAAGTCACCGAACGTTTTAATTCCTAGTCTATCCCATTGTGTAAAAGATTTGTCTGTAATAGAGGGATTAAACGAAGGGTTATTAACTATTGGAGATAAAAGCGATAGATTTCTTAATTTTAAATTTTGTTTTATTTGTTTCCAAGTTCTGATTGTACTATGTATAATTGGGTTGTTGTTATAATTTATGTTATTCAGTTTCATTGGTGAGAGGAAGATCGCTCCAATATTACCAGAGGAACAGTCCTCTCTCTCCATTACAATCCAGTCCACTTGCTGGGCAGAGTTGTCCATCAGTTGGATCATATTTTTAATATTTACTGACCAATAATAATACATGAAGTTAGGGAGTGCTAAGCCCCCTAATACTTTAGCTTTGTTCAAGTGTGTTCTTTGTATTCTATGGGATTTATAATCCCATATAAAATTAATAATGTCTGAGTCCAATTTAAAAAAAAACTTATTTGGTAGGTATATAGGAATCGATTGAAATAGGTATAAAATTTGTGGTAAGAAGATCATTTTTATTGCATTTATTCCGCCTACTAAAGACATCGGAAGCGTTTTCCAAAATTTAATTAATGTATTTAATTTATTAAGTAGAGGATCATAATTTGCTTTGAACATGCCTTGATATATTCTGGTGATTTCAATACCCAAGTATTTAAATTTTTCTGTAGCTATTTTAAAAGGGAATTTTAAAAGATGTGTTGAGTCTTTCGGTTTTATTGACATAATTTCACTTTTATTCCAATTTATTCTGTATCCAGAAAAGAATCCAAAGTCCTCAATTAGATTTAGTATGTTTGGTATAGTAATTTGAGGTTTTGTAATGTACAATAATATATCATCCACGTATAAAGATATTTTATTATTTGAGTATTTAGTATTATACCCATGGATATCAGGATGTGTTCTAATTTTTTCTGCTAATGGTTCAATTATGAGAGCAAACAACTGTGGTGATAATGAGCACCCTTGCCTGTTTCCCCTTGATAGTTGAAATTTCGAGGATAATATGTTATTAGTTAGTATTCTAGTTGTAGGTTTATTATATAATAATTTAATCCATAATATAAAATTATCTCCCAGTTGGAATTTTTGTAATACTTTATCCATATAATTCCATTCTACTTGGTCAAATGCTTTTTCAGCGTCCAGCGAAATAATTGATAATTCTTGTTCTTCAATTTTGTGTGAGTGCATTATATTGAGTAGACGTCTCATATTATTAGATGAATATCTCTTAGGGATAAACCCCGTCTGATCTGGGTTTATTAATTTACTAATATATTTAATTAATCTTCTAGCTAATTTCGCTAATATTTTTTATCTGTATTTAACAATGCTATAGCTCTATATGAACCCGGTTCTTTTATATATTTCTTTTTTTTAAGTATTAGTGTGATCGTTGATTCAGCTAATGTATCAGGTAATATTTGTTTTTTAAAAGCATATTGATACATTTTTTGTAACTGTGGTATAATTTTGTCATAAAAGTTTTATAAAATTCATTAGTATATCCATCAGGACCTGGAGTTTTTCCATTCTTTAATGAATTTATTGTGTCTTCTAATTCCTTGATTGAAACGTGTGCACCCAATTCCTCTTGTTCCTTCAACTCTAACTTTGGAAGATTACAATTATCCAAGAACTCTGTAATTTTATTGGAGTCCGTTGTTGTTTTAGATGTGTACAAATTCTCATAAAATTGCGCAAATCTTTTATTAATATCCTTCGGTATGGTTAGTAATTCCCCTCTATCTGATTTAATCTTTTGGATCGTATGTACTTTTTCTCGTTTTTTTGGCTGACGAGCCAAAAGTTTATGCGGTTTATCCCCAAATTCAAAGTGTTCCTGTTTTGTAATTTGTAAAAGTCTTATAAGTTTGGCTGATAATAGTTTATTTAATTTAAATTTCAAAATTATTATTTTATTATGTTTATCTATTGATGGATCTTTAGCATTATCTATATCCATTTGTCTAATAAGTTCTTCTAACTGTTCATTCTTATTCTTTTTATTTTGAAAAGCTTGGTATGAGATTATAACACCTCTAATAAATGCTTTAAAAGATTCCCATAGTAAAGTAGGCGATATATCTGGAGTGTCATTTATTTCAAAAAATACGTCCATTTGTTCTTTTAAATATATACTCGCTTGCGGAGCTTTTAGGATTTGAGAATTGAATCTCCAAAACGATTTATTCTTAGACATTCCTTCCAGTTTTAAAAAGAAAGTTAGTGGTGAATGGTCTGAAATCGAATTTGTATGGTATGCTGGGTTCACAGTGTGAGGGATTAATTTTGTATCCACCAGGAAATAATCTATACGTGAGTATGTTTTGTGTACCATTGAATAAAACGAGTATTCCCTGCCAGTCGGATTAGCAATTCTCCAAACATCTGTTACATTGGTATTATTTATATAAGTATTTAAAACTTCACTAGTTTTAGATTTCGTATTCCCTCTCTGTTTTTGGCTTGATTTGTCTAAATACGGATCTAAAACACAGTTAAAGTCTCCTCCTATTATAACATTTTTATAATTAAACTCTGCGATTATGTTCAGAATTTTATTGAAAAAATGAGGATTGTCAAAGTTAGGCGCGTATATATTTACCAAGGTAATTGGTGTATCATGAATTTCTCCGGTAACTTCAATGTCTGTTATGGTATACTTTGCTTTGAATGGTATACCTTTTCTAATAATGATTGACGTACCTCTAGATTTCGAAGTATATAAAGAATAATATATTTGACCTATCCATTTCGCCCTCAACCTAGCTTGATCCTGGGATTTTAGATGAGTTTCTTGTAAGAAAATGATGTCAGAATTGTACAGTTTCAGCTGAGCTAATATCTTACCCCTTTTAATAGGTTCATTAATGCCTCTTATATTCGAACTGCAGAATGAGACTCCCCCTAGGTTCATTTGTTTAACATCATGCATTTTGAATAATTATAATACCTTTAAATCTTGCGGTGCATCCATGTCTCAGGTCTTTGGGTATTGGGGGAACCTTTGCATTACTAAGTTTTGTTGGCATATCCCTTTTACGCTCATCACTAAACACAAAACACAAACATGTGACTTTATGTGGTAATAATAATAATTTAAAAAAAATTGAAAAAGTGAAAATACAATGTCTAAAATGGTCGACACTGTAACAAGTGGCCCACCTGTAGGTGGGAGAAAACCTTGTTTCGACTTCTATTGTTGATGTTAAACAAATAACTCCGCACCCTTGGTTAATCATAACATAATAGGACGGGGCCTCACAATCAGATATATAATACAAATTTACCCTATATATTTCATTATAACATATCATATATATATCGCAATTTTATCTACTAATTATTAAACGAATGATTTTACCTTCAATAATAATCAACTGTTGGTTTGAAGGGGTTAATGAAACGTGCTCCTGGACCTGAGCCAGGTGCTCGTTTCTCATCCCCTCCTCCCAGTTATAGATAAGGTTTAAATTTAGTAAAAATTGATGTTAGTTATATTAGTTCGTTATTTTTTTTGTTAGCGTCCGTTACTATTCTAATTTAATATTGATAACTTGTTAAATTGTTAAGTTGTTAACAGGATAAATTCTTACAATTGGATTTAATATTATAATCTATTAAACAATTAATGCTTCTGGTATAGTCCATTCTCTTCGGTTCGGCTGTTTACTTCGTTTGGAACACAGAATGTCCTTGAGTTAAAATTCCACAGATAACCAGTCTCGCCATCCTAAACAAAACACTACATGAAATGGTTCTGAGCTGCCGATCCTCCATTAACTGTGGAATTCCAATAAAAAAGTTTGTTCATACCATCTATGTCGCTAATTTTCAACGATGCTCTGGGCATATTTGTACGCATCCTCCGGGTTTACAAATGATCTTTCACGTCCATTATAAGAGATGCGCATTTTAGCTGGATAAAAGGCACCGTATCTAACATCTTGCATCCCCCTTAAAAGTTATTTTGCCTTTCTGAATTGATTTCTCTTTTGCACAATTTCATACGGATAGTCCCTGAATAATTTGATAATGTCGTCATCAAGCCTCAGTTGCACTCCATATTTGATTTTACTCATCACCTCTTCCAGTTCTGAAATGTCTCGAAATTTCACAATAATCTGCCGTGGGTGGTCTTGTCTAGCTTGAGATCCCGATTTAAATCTCGGTACATGGTGTGCCACTTCAATATTCGGTTCTTTGGAGAGATTAAGCAACTGCTTTTGAAAGATTTAAACGGGCATCGGACCGTTCGGACAGTCATTAAAGGCTCCGGACCGCAAGCAAGCGATTCCCGGCGTGCAGGTACGGTCCATCATTCACCCACGTTCAGGACCCTTAACGATCGTCCGATACCCGATTCAATCTTTCAAAAGCTACAGCGTGATGAATACCACTGAATAAAACTGAAGCAAATTAAGGTAAACAGAAGAACTAACCTTGGAGGAGAGAGAGAGAGAGAAAACGACACACGTAAACTTTTCACAAACTAACAAAAACATACATAAAGAAACTTTTGATGGGAGGAGATAAATTTGTTAGTTGTCATGCACACTCGTCATCGGGCCGCCAGGCAATTGTGCCCCCCCCCCCTGTTTTAAACGTGATTTCTATTCCATAGAGCACAGGACGATGAGGGGAGATCTTCTAGATGTATACAAAAACAGGAGAGGAATAGATCGCGTGGATGCACAGAGTCTTCTGCCCAGAGCAAGGGAATCGAGGACCAGAAGACTTTGGTTCAAGGTGAAGGGGAAAATATTTAATAGGATTCTGATGGGTAACGTTTTCACACAAAGGGTGGTGGGTGTATGGAACAAGCTGTCAGAAGAGGTAGTTCAGGCTGGGAACATCCCAAAATTTAAGAAAGAGTTAGACAGGTTCATGGATAGGACAGGTTTGGAGGGATATGGACCAAGCGCAGGCAAGTGGGACTAGTGTAGCTGGGACATAGTTGGCCGGTGTGGGCAAGTTGGGCCGAGGGGCCTGTTTCCACAATGTATCACGCTATGACGGTATGTCGGTGGTGGTATCTTATTAGCGCTTCTATTAATTACTTTGTGTGACGCTTTGGATGTGGAGACTGGTGGGGTTGAAAGTAACGATTAGTTCAGGAACTAGATGAGCTTCAAGCAAGGGTTCCATCTACTCTTGCGGGGGAGAAGCCACAGGACAGAAATGATGAGAACCTTTCAGACATACCTGCGTGATCGTTCCATTGTCAACCAATGTGTCATACTGTAGATTGGGAACTGATGGCAAGGAATAGGAGCACTGCCAAGGGACGAAATAAGAATACCTTAACTCATGACATCCGAGGAGAAATCATGAGATAAGTAGATTGGGTGAATGCACGGGAATATTTTCACTGGATTGAGCAATCAAGAACTAAATGACATGGTTTTATGGTGAGAGGGGAAATAATAAGAACCCGAATCTGAACTATGTGTATTGGAGATTTTATATAGGCCTGGATTAATATGGTAATCTACAGTGGGTAAATCCGAATGTGGGATAATATAGAAATAGTGGCCTCGGTGGGATGAAGCATGTGTGGAAATCCGGTGGGGCAGGGGGACACATCCCCTCCATGTTTTGAGGGGTGGGGGATAACCCCCCCCCCTCCCTTGTTTTGTAGTCCGGATTTTGAAATTCGGTGAAAACAAATCTATTAAAAATCTCCGCATTCCGCGAGACAGTGGAGATGGAACTGATCAAGGGCGCCGATTGGACGAGTGAGACGTCGGTCAGCAACTAGTGGGTGGGGCGGGGGGGGGTGGTGGGAGGCGGGACATGATAATTTAGTGCGATGATTGGAGGAGGGACGTAACGGTCAGAGGCGGAAGTAGGGGGTGGGACTGAGGATAGAGCGCGGTGTTTGGAGAAGGGAGACGTCCTGGTAGAGCAAAGATCATGGAGGGGAGTTCGAATCGGTCCATTCGCGTGGCCTTTCATCGCCTGGCGAGACGCGGCCGCGTCAAATTGTTGCGTCGAGGCGAAAGATGCTCCCGATGTTGAAGCTCCCGCCGGGGGATGGAAGGTCCCGCGGCCGGTTTTTTAACCGTGCTGGGCGATGAAAGGTCCCGCGAACGGGCCGATTGAAGCCACACGATTCGGGCGGACGAAGCTGCTGGAGTTCCGAGTCGGTCACCAACCAGTGCAACTCCCGATGTTACCGTCCACAGGGCCCACAGCCGAAGCCTCCGAATTCTCGCGCGTGCGTGTGCGTGTGCGCGTGCGTATGCGCATGCGGGCACCAAGAAATTGTGCCCCCCCCCCCCATGTTTTGACAGCGATTTCAGCCCCTATGACGAAGGGCTTGATTGCATTCTGTATTTTGCAATCAAATCAAACCTGTGTGGAAAGGTTCACCATGGGAGAAAATGCAATGATTGGAGGTGGGATCCATTGAATGATGCCTCGAGATGGAATCGCATATCAGGGCGGCAATTAAGAGCATGGTTTCCTGCAAAGCCGAAACGAATATTTATCCTCACTGTATAATCAGGGCCGGCCTTAAGCCGATTGGACCGATTGCTCCCAATTGGGCCCCGTGAGTAAGGGGGCCCCGCGCCAGAGTAATCTACTCTCGGCTCGGATAGATTTACCCCGGGTGGAGGGGGGAGAGAGGGGCGGAGAGAGAGAGTAGAGGGGTGGAGAGGGACGAAAGGGGTAGACGCGGAGGGGGGTGTGAGGGGGAATGGAGAAGGGGGAGAGGGGGAGGTGGGTCGTTCGCTCACGGCAGCGCTCCCTCCCCTCCAGTCGCCGTGCTTCACGCAAACAACCCCGGCTCCGCCCCCCTCTCTCTCGGGGGAGACGCGTGAACAATACACGGAGGGCAGGGCGGGGGTTGGAGCAACGTTTACAAACATCGGCCTCAGCTCACACCCGTCCGCCCGGGTGTGAGCTGAGGCCGATGTTTGTAAACGTTGTATACACCTAGATCTTCTAGATGTATACAAAAACATGAGAGGAATAGATCGCGTGGATGCACAGAGTCTTCTGCCCTGAGCAAGGGAATCGAGGACCAGACGACTTTGGTTCAAGGTGAAGGGGAAAATATTTAATAGGATTCTGATGGGTAACGTTTTCACACAAAGGGTGGTGGGTGTATGGAACAAGCTTCCAGAAGAGGTAGTTGAGGCTGGGAACATCCCATCATTTAAGAAAGAGTTAGACAGGTTCATGGATAGGACAGGTTTGGGGGGATATGGACCAAGCGCAGGCAAGTGGGACTAGTGTAGCTGGGACATAGTTGGCCGGTGTGGGCAAGTTGGGACGAGGGGCCTGTTTCCACAATGTATCACGCTATGACGGTATGTCGGTGGTGGTATCTTATTAGCGCTTCTATTAATGACTTTGTGTGACGCTTTGGATGTGGAGACTGGTGGGGTTGAAAGTAACGATTAGTTCAGGAACTAGATGAGCTTCAAGCAAGGGTTCCATCTACTCTTGCGGGGGAGAAGCCACAGGACAGAACGAATGAGAACCTTTCAGACATACCTGCGTGATCGTTCCATTGTCAACCAATGTGTCATACTGTAGATTGGGAACTGATGGCATGGAATAGGAGCACTGCCAAGGGACGAAATAAGAATACCTTAACTCATGACACCCGAGGAGAAATCATGAGATAAGTAGATTGGGTGAATGCACGGGAATATTTTCACTGGATTGAGCAATCAAGAACTAAATGACATGGTTTTATGGTGAGAGGGGAAATAATAAGAACCCGAATCTGAACTATGTGTAGTGGAGATTTTATATAGGCCTGGATTAATATGGTAATCTACAGTGGGTAAATCCGAATGTGGGATAATATAGAAATAGTGGCCTCGGTGGGATGAAGCATGTGTGGAAATCCGGTGGGGCAGGGGGACACATCCCCTCCATGTTTTGAGGGGTGGGGGATAACCCCCCCCCCACCTCCCATGTTTTCTAATCCGGATTTTGAAATTCGGTGAAAACAAATCTATTAAAAATCTCCGCATTCCGCGAGACAGTGGAGATGGAACTGATCAAGGGCGCCGATTGGACGAGTGAGACGTCGGTCAGCAAGTAGTGGGTGGGGCGGGGGGGGGGGTGGGAGGCGGGACATGATGATTTAGTGCGATGATTGGAGGAGGGACGTAGCGGTCAGAGGCGGAAGTAGGGGGTGGGACTGAGGATAGAGCGCGGTGTTTGGAGAAGGGAGACGTCCTGGTAGAGCAAAGATCATGGAGGGGAGTTCGAATCTGTCCATTCGCGTGGCCTTTCATCGCCTGGCGAGACGCGGCCGCGTCAAATTGTTGCGTCGAGGCGAAAGATGCTCCCGATGTCGAAGCTCCCGCCGGCGGATGGAAGGTCCCGCGGCCGGTTTTAAACCGTGCTGGGCGATGAAAGGTCCCGCGAATGGGCCGATTGAAGCCACACGATTCGGGCGGACGAAGCTGCTGGAGTTCCGAGTCGGTCACCAACCAGTGCAACTCCCGATGTTACCGTCCACAGGGCCCACAGCCGAAGCCTCCGAATTCTCGCGCGTGCGTGTGCGTGTGCGCGTGCGCATGCGCATGCGGGCACCAAGAAATTGTGCCCCCCCCCATGTTTTGACAGCGATTTCCGCCCCTGTGACGAAGGGCTTGATTGCATTCTGTATTTTGCAATCAAATCAAACCTGTGTGGAAAGGTTCATCATGGGAGAAAATGCAATTATTGGAGGTGGGATCCATTGAATGATGCCTCGAGATGGAATCGCATATCAGGGCGGCAATTAAGAGCATGGTTTCCTGCAAAGCCGAAACGAATATTTATCCTCACTGTATAATCAGGGCCGGCCTTAAGCCGATTGGACCGATTGCTCCCAATTGGGCCCCGTGAGTAAGGGGGCCCCGCGCCAGAGTAATCTACTCTCGGCTCGGGTAGATTTACCCCGGGTGGAGGGCGGAGAGAGGGGCGGAGAGAGAGAGTAGAGGGGTGGAGAGGGACGAAAGGGGTAGACGCGGAGGGGGGTGTGAGGGGGAATGGAGAAGGGGGAGAGGGGGAGGTGGGTCGTTCGCTCACGGCAGCGCTCCCTCCCCTCCAGTCGCCGTGCTTCACGCAAACAACCCCGGCTCCGCCCCCCTCTCTCTCCGGGGAGACGCGTGAACAATACACGGAGGGCAGGGCGGGGGTTGGAGCAACGTTTACAAACATCGGCCTCAGCTCACACCCGTCCGCCCGGGTGTGAGCTGAGGCCGATGTTTGTAAACGTTGTATACACCTAGATCTTCTAGATGTATACAAAAACATGAGAGGAATAGATCGCGTGGATGCACAGAGTCTTCTGCCCTGAGCAAGGGAATCGAGGACCAGACGACTTTGGTTCAAGGTGAAGGGGAAAATATTTAATAGGATTCTGATGGGTAACGTTTTCACACAAAGGGTGGTGGGTGTATGGAACAAGCTTCCAGAAGAGGTAGTTGAGGCTGGGAACATCCCATCATTTAAGAAAGAGTTAGACAGGTTCATGGATAGGACAGGTTTGGAGGGATATGGACCAAGCGCAGGCAAGTGGGACTAGTGTAGCTGGGACATAGTTGGCCGGTGTGGGCAAGTTGGGCCGAGGGGCCTGTTTCCACAATGTATCACGCTATGACGGTATGTCGGTGGTGGTATCTTATTACCGCTTCTATTAATTACTTTGTGTGACGCTTTGGATGTGGAGACTGGTGGGGTTGAAAGTAACGATTAGTTCAGGAACTAGATGAGCTTCAAGCAAGGGTTCCATCTACTCTTGCGGGGGAGAAGCCACAGGACAGAAAGAATGAGAACCTTTCAGACATACCTGCGTGATCGTTCCATTGTCAACCGGGATGATCTTCGATGGGCACACACATTTTGTTCAATATATGGAAAACCAAAACAGACATTAATTTTGCTGTAAGGAGGAAGTGTTCTTAAAACCACGGCGTTGCAGATGGCACAAGTGGAAGAAAAACGATGGACAATGTTTAAGGTTAGGACCAGCGTCTTCAGTCCCTTGTATAACACTTTCCTTTTCCCGTGTTTATGGTTTCACACCTGTTAAAAAAAAAAATCAACCGCATATTCGGAAAGTTTTAAGACTTGCAATGCTGAGTTATATGTCATTCAAATAACCACAGAAGCCACGTCAGCGTTCATTAACAGACATCATTACGGCCATTGCAATGACAATTTTCACTGTGGGCTGAACGAATACATTTCAAATGCGCCAATGCTATTAACCCATAAAATGTATTGTAGAATTTCTGTTGTAACCACTACATTTAGCAACCACAGATAGCGTTTCCATTGCGTTGTAATTCACCCAATGCGTGATATTAAGGATAGGCGAATAAGTGCTTCTTTGCACGCATTGATACTGTTTTAATGCAACAGTAACCACATCACAGTGATGGTTGTCTGAAAAAATGTTGTTCGCACGAGTAGTGAAGCATCCGTTCTTCATCTGTTTTGCATGTAAAATTCGCCTATCTTTCGCCAAGCCTGTACCTTTTCTCTTAAAAAGAAAGATATGTCAAGCATAACACCTAGATTTTGCTTGTGCTAATCCACTAAACAAAGTTGCGAAAGCCATCTAATTCACGTTTGCTCATAACTCTCACAGGGAGATAGTGCAAACTTCGTATATACAGTGGCCGTAGTGAGGATTGAGCCCTGGTTTCTGGCGATGTGAAGCAACAGCACTACCGCCACGCCACTATGCCACCTTTAACATTTAAGACGTAAAGTTAATATTGAACATGGAGTCAAACAATCGCGAAACAAATATAATTACACATTTGGGAATCGCTCTGAGACGATTGGTCTGCACAGGTTGTAAGAACATGACCAGGCATGCCATCAGGTCCAGACGCTTTTCCAGAGTTCACCCTCCTGAAGAATAATCTGATGTCGGCCTCTGTGACAGACATTGTGATACCATCGGGGCTATGGGGCCTCGGGAAGCCACATCAGTGTTTTCCCGAACAAAGTGTGCGTAATTGAGCTCGTCTGGGAATTATGCTTACTTGTCGCTTGAGTGGAGGGGCAGGAGAAAGTATGACAGGTCATAGGTGATCAGAGGCGGGAGGGGTGGTGATAAGCAGATGATTGGACAATGGGTATAAATATATTTACACATGGTGTACACACACCAAGTTGTGGGACGAAAGAATTTAAGAGTTGCGAACTGTAGAGCTGGAGGATTGACAAGTAGAAAATTGTGTAAGACTGTGAGTAAAGAAGGAAGGGAAGGAAGAGGTAGATACATGGTCAGCCAGGGCTCAAGGATGTGCGGGGGGGGGGGTGAGAAAGAGGTGAGGGTTTATGGGGGGGAATGTGATGGCGGGAGGGGGGGTTCGTTACAGGTTAGCTAAATTGGAGAATTCAATTTTAATAGTGTTGGGTTTTAACCCAAGCAGAATATGAGGCACTGTTCTCCAGTTTGCGTGTGGACTCACTCTGGGAATGGAGGAGGCCCAGGCCAGAAGGGTTAGTATGGGAATAAAAAGTGGGGCTAAAATAGTTAGCCAGGCCTTGGCGATCAAACACAAGTGTTAGGAGCGAAATGGTTGCAGAGGCGACATTCAGTCCAGTGGATGTACATGAGGCCACATAGGGAAGAGCGGATGGAGTACATAGGGTTGGTGGAGGTGCACGTAAACTTCTGTCTCACCTGGAAGGACTTCCTGGGTCCCTGAATGGAGGCGAGGGTGGTATAAGGACAGGTGTTGCATTTCCTGCGGTTAGACTTAGGGAGAGTCATAGAGTCACATAGCGTGTAAACAGGACCTTTATCCCAGCTTGCCCGCGCCGACCAACATGCCACATCTACACTCGACCCACTTGCCTGTGTTTGGCCCTTATCCATCTAAACCTATCGTCGATGTACCTTTCTAATGGTTTTGTAAACATTGTTATAGTACCTGCTTCAATTACTTCCTCTGGCTGCTCGTTCCACACACCGCCCACCCTTTGTGGAAAAACGTTGCTCCGCAGGTTCTTATAAAAAATTTCCACACTCACTTCAAACCGATGTCCTCTGCTTGTCGATTCCCCATCTCTGGGTAAAAGTACCATATTCCTCTCATGATCTTGTAACTTCTGTAAGATCACCCCTCATTCTTCTGCACCAAGGAATAAATTCCTAGCCTGCTCAATTTCTCTATAGCCCGGGCATTGTGTCCTGGCAACATCATCGTAACACTTCTCTGCAACCTTTCCATCTTAATAGCATATGTCCTGCAACAGAGTGACCAAAACAGAACACAATACTATGAGCGTTACCACACCAATGTCATGCATAACTGTAACAAGCCCTCCCAACCTCTAGATTAAATACTCTGACTGATGAAGGCCGATATACTGAAAGCTTTCTTGGCTACCCTATCTACCCGTGACTCCACTTTCAAGGAACTATGTACGTGTACTCCCACATCCTTCTGCCCTGTCAATCCCCAGGGCTCTGCCATTCACTGTGTCGCCCTGCCCTGGTTTTAGTTCCAAAAAAGCAATAGCTCACACTTCTCTATATTAACCTCAATGCGCCATGCATTAGGGGACAGGGGGAAGTAATAGGGAGGAGGTGATTTGGGTGGGAAGGGATGAACAAACCATGGAATTGTAGAAGGAGTGATCTCTGCAAACGCAGAGTGGGTGGAGATGGTAAGATATGACTGCTGTAGTGATCACGTCAGAGATGCCGGACATGTAGGATAATGATGTGGTGGATGCGGAGGCTAGTAGAGTGAAAGGTAAGGAACAGGGGAACTCTACCTTTATTGCCTCAACCAATGAGTTGCAAAGGGAACAGTCTCTTCAGAAGGTAGAAAGGGATGGAGATGGGAGGTAGACAAAAGTGCTGGAGAAACTCAGCGGGCGCGGCAGCATCTATGGAGCGAAGGAAATAGGCAACGTTTCGGGCCGAAAGCCTTCTTCAGACTGATGCAGGGTGGGGAGGCGGGGGAGGGCGGGGGTGGGCAGGAGAAAGGAAGAGGAGGACACAGAGGGGGGGGCAGTCAGAGAGGAGGTTGTGAAACTGTCTTCGGAGGGAGGAGGAGAACTTCTTCAAAGTAGGCATACCTTGAGGAGATATCGCAGTGGAGTAGATAAAATGTTCAAGAAGGAACTGCTGCTGCTGGAAAATCGAAGGTAGACAAAAGTGGGAGGATGTGATTAGTGGTGGGATCGCATTGGAGGTAACAGAAATACCCAAGGCTGATGTATTGGATTCAGTGGCTAGTGGGGTGAAAGTTGAGGACACTATCCTTGTTCTGTTTGGGGGGAATGGGAGCGGGAGCAGAGCTACGGGGCACAGAAAGGACGCGAGTCAGGGATCCATCTATGACAGAAAGAAATAACTGACTTTACTAATGCAAGAGGACGTCTTGAATGTCCTAGATTGAAAAAGCCGCATCGTGGGAGCTGATGTGTTGCAGTCGGTGCAATTGAGAATAGGAGATACCGTCTTTGCATGAGCCATGGTGGAAGGAAGTGTGGTCCAGATAACTGCGGGAGTCTGTAGGCGTGTAGTAGACGTCAGTCCCTAGTCTGGCCCCCTGTGACGGAGGCAGAGAAAACAAAAAAGTGAAGTGAGGTGTCGGAGATATTCCAAGTGAAAGGGTCTCGACCCGAAACGTCATCAATATGAAGAAGGGTCCTGACCCGAATCGTAACCTATCCCAAGTTCTCCAGGAATGCTGTCTGGCCCGCTGATTTACTCCAGCATTTTGTCTTCCTTGTTAAACCAGTACCTGCAGTTCATTTTCTTCTATATCTTTAACAAATAGAGTTTGATCATGTTATTATCAATTGTCTTTCGATTGGCTATACACCGTATCGCCAGTCTCTGTTATAGTCCTTTACCCCTCCACTTCCTATTCTCTGCTTCTGTACTTGCATGAACACCTGCGGTTCTCTACCCTCCTGCTGTTCTGAAATAAGGCCATGAAAATGATATGCTTACTTTACTTCCGATTTTACGGATCCATCCATACACGCGGAGCATTTATTACGTGCACACCGACCATTGCAATATTATAGATTTCGCAATCCCGAAGCTCCAGTCCTTCCCATTTAATGATATTTGAAGGCTATTATCCTTTAATGGTACACTGTGGACGGCTTGATAGTAATGATGTATAGTCTTTGACTGATAGCATGCAACAAAAGACTTTCCAATATACCCCAGCACACGTTACAATATTAAACTAAACTAAACGATTTTTATTTTTTCACAACCCGGTCAAGACGGATTGGTCTCTGACCGTTTCGATATTTATTCATATGATGTACAGTATTTCTATTTCTGATCATGTTTGTTTTTAATCTGTCCGTACACTTGTAACATTCAGCGATTGCAAGGTGACTGGAAAGAATGCGGCAAACACACGCTTGGAAGTGCATATTATTTTACAGAATGTGAACGTGTAAGTATGATGGGAAAAGGAAAATATCCATATTCAGTTAGGTTTTTCCGCCTGTGCAATCAATTGACAGACGTGATTTGTTATCTCGGAACGTTGATCACAAATAAAATAACAAAGAAAAGTAGCAGGTCCCGCTGAAGCCGAGCAGGCGAGCAAAAGTTCTATCCGGTTGGGCTATTATGGTAACTTTTCTGCAGGTTTCTTTTAAGCGGCATTCCAATCTCTCGAGTTAGAAGCCCTCAGATTTAACTGCTGGCACTTCCCATCCGGCCCCGACTTTAGCACTAAAACACGAACGATATTTGGTTCGTAATGTTTCTACTTGATAGATACTAAATCTGTTTTTTTAATTTAACGGAATATAGTATTTCTAAATTAATGCCGTTCCTCTTAGTTAAGAGCAAGGAATATCGTTTTACGATAAAGAGATAGCTGTTATAGGCAGAGTTCATAACATTTCTCCCAGCGTATTGCACGGTTCGGTATCTTTGGAGATTTCAACGTCAGAGTGCTGTGGATCGTCAGTCGCTGAATACCGTTAAAGGTGAAATCATTGGATAATTAGACAATGCCGAATCAAGGGTGTGCTGACCGGAAAGAAAAATCGCATTGAATTGCAATGTCAACCAGCATGTCGTTAGATCTGGGGGCGTGACATTTCACTTTTTCAATTTCCCCTGCCCGTCCTGCCCCTCCTGCCATCTAGGAACTCCATTCTTGCAAGAATGACCTGGAATATTTCACCGAGTCTTAATCGTTACTATGTTTAAAAGATAATAGTTTGCGCCCTTCCTACGTTTCTGAGTAGAATACTGAGTAGAATATCAACTTTGTGGCGTCAAGTGATTATGCCGAAATGCTGATTTTATGCATAATATATCAATTAAAGCTGCCTTTCAGCTTTTCTGCGCAGTTTGGTCACTGTTCAATCCCGATTTCAATTGAATAAAATAAAATGGACTGCACCCAAGACCAAAGTATACATCAATAAAGTAATATACCCGATTCAAGTTACTTGTAAACAGCTCGAGATAGGAAAATGGGCAGGTGATGGGAGATGGCCCTAATACGGATGGGTGCTCACTGTTCTATGTGGACGAGTTCGTCTCAAGCCCTAACTCCATGATGCACGACGCTTTGTTTCTATGGAGATTACGATGCTGTCAGTCTGCTCGTTTCATTGAGTCGCAGAGCGGTGCAGCGTATAAACAGACCTTTCGGCCTATATTGACATGCGAACCATCAAGAAATGATCCATCCTAATTTAGTTTTCTAGCACTCGTTTCGTGGTCTGTTATATCTTGGCAATTCGGGTGCTTGTAAGGACGCTTCATAAATGTTGCAAAAGTACATTACTCCACTCGTCCGACAGTGTATTCCAGATGCCAAGCAATCTCTGCCGGAGTAAAGTCACTTTTGGATCCCCTCTAAACGCTATGCATTTTGCATGGGTCTTTTTGTTTCGGGTTGAAATCATAATTTAGTTGCCTACCTTTACAAAACATGTTCAATGACAAAGAGCGCAGTTGTCAAACGCATGGACACCGAATCTTACTTGAACAAAACTTGGGCAATTAGTTGCAACCCATTTCGCCCCAAGTGTTGAAAGTGAAGGGCTCAGTTGGTTAGAAGTTTTAACGTAAAATTAGTGCTTCATGCGTGCTAAATAGTAAATCTCGCACTTTCTCTGAGGGCTGTTGCAGCTTTTTGTCAGAGAATGGACGAGCTGTTAAGTAATTACACAAATAACAAGACATCACTTTGAGCAAGGACACTACGGGATTCCATTCTGAATAGATAATATCTGCACCTCGCATTTGCTTTATTGGCTGTTAGTTGTCAGTGGCATTATCCGTACAATTGTTTGCTCTCTTTTCTTGTTTCCAGCCGTAAAGAGCGGAGCGTAGATCACTTTAGCATGCATTGGTTTCTGCTTGGTCTACGAGATGAAAATTAGGAGGAAGAACATTAGTTCATGTTGTAAGTTGCTTTAAATCTCATGCAGGCACGAGAGCATCGCAGGATCAGAAATTATTATAAAAGACTGCCGACTAAAAGTAATAAAAAATGAACGGCAGATACTGGTTTATAC